>BMAO01009616.1:0-59226 GCA_019973975.1 Trichonephila clavata | reverse complement strand
TTATTAAAGTCGCACTTCAAAGCAACACAAAGACTATTGGCAACAAAACATGTAACTTCAAACAATTGACAATTAAGGACAACACTTATCTCCTTTTTGAATGGTCTTTTTGCGTGAAATTAATCAAGATATTGTAATTCAGGTTAAGTTTAGAAAAGAAGTTTAAAAAATTCTAGTATAAATATATAATATGAAACGATTAAAAAATAGTATTATGGAAATATCCATCATCATGCAAATTGACATGTTAAGCTTAGTATAGAATAAATAAAAAATATCTCCTTGAATAATTTTTATTCCTAATGATAATTAAAAAAATATTAATCATTATTATTCTAATTTCATGTTCATCGCGGTTCTTGTCGTCAGAAATTCCATCATCAAAGTCATCTTCTGATAGCCAAGCACCTTCTAACTTGTCCAAGTAATCTGTTCAATGTCCCTCTTTATTAAAGTTCTCTACAGAAATAAATAACATAAAATAAACATATAGTAAAAAATATTTTCCTCATACGTTTGAAGTGAAACTGTATAGTGTTGTAAATTTGTGTCTCATGATTATGGGAAGATTATTTGGGGTATTCGATATAAATTGCCCAGAAAATAACAGAAACACAAAAATTAAACCTTTTTCTACACATTACCGCTTTTATTACCAAAAAATCTCAGATTAGTTGTAAAAAAAATATTGAAGAAGCCTCACGTTTCTTCAAACCACAACAAACAACGGAATGCCAAGTTCAAACCCGCTATAATGATCGTGACATTTGATATTTTTTTATTACAGCTACTTTCTTTATTACGCAATAGGCGTGGAAAAAGTTTCCAGCAACAACCAATTTACACTACACCTGTTTTGAGTACAGTTTTCTGTTCACTCAATTTTATGATGGAAATTTTCATCATCATGCAAAGAAGGGTTCAGTTGGCCTTACACTCCGCAAACTTCTACACTATGCCTTCATGAAGTCTTTGAATCTCGATAGATGTAACGCACACAAGCCCTTTTGTAATCCAGTCTTCAGTGGCACCAGGGCTCTAAACCACGACTCGATTGAAACAAAACCAGACATGAGTTCGTGACCATTTGAACTATTAAAATAGAGAAACTAATGATACTTAAGAATCCGAAATCGCAAATCCTTTCATGTGTGCATGCTTACCTATCTGAAACAGTGCAGGGAAGTAAATAATTCTTTCATAAGGCATTCAGACCTCAAGATTTGTTTCATAAATAAAATATCATTAAAATTACTCTTGAATCTCTGTTTTCGCCATATATACGAGAGTTTGAACTTAACGCGAAGCACATTTTCGGACAGAAAAAAATGTCAATTTTTGTAAAAATATGTGACATTGTAACTCATGCATTTGTTTATATTATATAGTGTTTTGAAAATTTCAAAATATTTCATAAATAATTAGTTTTTCCATTTATCATGCAAAGGGATAGCTCATTTAGCATTACGGTATAGGATAAAAAATGCGAAACACATTTTATAAAAGAAAAAATGTGTCAACTTGGATACAAATGAGTAGTATGATAAAATATGCTGCTCTCTACAGGACAGTGAAGCCAAAATATAATATTAATGATTGAGAGAGAGAGAGAGTACTTTTATACCCAAACAAATATTCCTAAACTGGGTCCTGTTCTTTAACATTAACCGAAGACAGCCTTAAACTGTGTGTGCTTTTTTGCTTCAGTCTGAAATCACATTAGCTTTTTTTTAGTTAAACTTTTACACACATTGATTTTTGAGGAATAATAGCCCTTTGCTGCTCTTAGGTCATTTTGGTTTTAGGTCATTTCGGGCCCTGGGCGCAGAAGATCTACACGCCCCCTGGCACTGGAGGATTGAAATTTATAACCAGAAAATCTGGTTAAGCCCAGCTTATCCGGGTCTTTCTGGACCCCTCCGGTCACCTGGGGGCCCGCCCCAACCGCCCAATGGATAAACCGATACTGTTTATAGGTGGCTTGTGGCTGAGAGGTACCGTACCCACTTCATAAGCGCCAAGATTGCGGGTTCGACCCCGGTTGAAGTCGAGAAATTTTCTGGATGGGGAAATCGTAAGCACGCATGTCATATGATTATGTGGCATGTAAAAGAGCGATTCCTTGAGTGTCAATTTGGTTCTTGGAAGCATAAAATCAAGACAATATTTAGCATCAGACGAGAGCTTGAATTAAAATTAATTTAAGCATCGAAATTTGGTAGTGAATACCTCCACTAGATGGTGACACCATGAAATGGGTTTCTCATTTGAGGACTTGTCATGTCTGCAAAGGCTAAGTTGCCAATAGCAGACCATGGGGTAAAAATATACTTGCAATATTTTTTTTAAATTTATTCATAACGTGATAAAAGATGAATAATATAACATAAAGAACAGATACAGCAAATATCATTCATTCTAAATTCACAAAGCTTCTTAATTATTTGAAATGACAACAGTAAGAGTTATTTGACCAAAAGTATGTGTGTTATGAAGATTATATTCTAAAAGAAAACTCAGAAGCATCACTTTTAATAACAGGTATCGGAATAACGTATTTCTAATTCAGAAATAACATTTGCAGAAAAAGAAAATAAAACTATACATCATAATGTAGATCGAATTAATATTCAGCATTGATATTCGCAGCAACGGTCATCATAAGCAGACTGATATATAATACCTATTACTCTGAAATATCATTCAGCTTAAGGACTTATTTACATAACTTACATAATATTCAGTCTGTTAGAAATACTACCCATCTGTTATAGCCCACATTAGCATGCGAAACAAGTATTAACGTAAGCACAAGGTACTATTTTCTAAACGTAAATTAACTGCATCCATTATCAACCTATTACTCAGCAGTAAGCGATAAAAAGAATCATAGGATTGAAATTTTCTCTGTCACGGTGCTTGAACAGATGGGACCGTATATTGCTTCTCCTTTAGCTATGCTAAAAGATCAGGGCTTTTAACATAGAAAGGTCATTCACCGTAGAGTAAATCGCACGCAACTGGAGTTTCTAATTTCGGCCGATCGGCTGTGGAGGTGCGTAGGTTTTATTTTTTTTTCTGGACCCTCTGTTAGAACAGACTTAATGTCTTAAGCAATTAATGTTGATGAATCTGTCTCAAATTACGGCATTCTGGAAGACCACATGTGACAAAGCACGAAATTTTCTCTTGAAGATAAGAATGTAATGCATTATAAATAATTTTAAGATTCTCTCTTATTACAGATAAGTTATAAGAGAATGCTGCAGTGATAAGGCTTACTTTATCATTGGATCACACTTTTTTTGCAAATGCTAATTCTTTTAAATACTCATTAGTCTTCCATTTATTATATTAAAATGCTTTCTGAAATAAATCAGGCATCATCGAATGGAAACTTTTCCCAAATCTTAGAAATAATTTTATAAAATAGTTCCTAATATTAAAAAAATAATCAAAATTGGATTTGGATGCCCAACTCTTATATTAATCCGAGAGTGTTCAAATTAGTTAGTATTATTTAAATTGCTATTTTAATCTTCTTTGAATAATTTAAGTCAATTTAATGTTTCGCATGAGTAAATGTTATATTTACGTCACACTACAAAGCTGCCCGAGGGCTATTGGCGACGGACCTTGTAATTCTGAACCATTGTCAAGTGACGAAGACGAAACCTGAGCTGCCACCTCCCTCTCTTAACTTACACACCACACCAACTGGAGGACGTTTGAGCCTTGGCATATTTAGCGCACAGCGGCCCTCTCTACACGGCGGGTCTTCAGCGGCACCAGACTCGAATTCACGACAATTCAGCTACGAGTCCGTGACCTGGATTACTAGGCTACCACGGCCACCTGTCTAAAGATAAGAGATAATATATATGAAACATATTTTTCACATTAATTGAAAAAAGGAATAAATGTGTCGTTCTGTAGAAATGCGAAGATTATTGTAAACAGACCTTGTAAACTTGTGCAATGTTCAAGAGACGAGAACGACATCTGAACTGTGTTCCGCTCTTCTAACTTTCACATCATGCTGTATCAAGACTTTGAAGCCTATTTAGGAGGTAGCAGTTTCTGTTAATATGTAGAAAACCTACTGCTGGTACCATGATTAAAATCTATGATTTAAATCGAAGTTCATCATCCTTGGCTATAACCATTAATTACTAGGACCCTATTTTACAAAAGAAAATATTCTATTCCCTATATAAAAGTCATTTAAAAATATCTTATTAACCCTTTAAATAGTCAATATTTTCACCCAAAAGGTTCCAAAAAAACAAATTTTTTTATTGCATGTAATTAAGCATAATACTTAACAGAATGCGAAAATGGGAAAATTTTCCTACTATTTTTTATTTTATAATTGTGGAACAGAAAAACTCCTAAATACGCAGACTCTGCTTGCTACGAAGAATGTTTCATGCACCTTAAAACAATTTATTTCATATTTACAAAAAATTTCATGTTCATACCTCTTTTTAATAACGGTTGTGGATTTTGTGTGTGTGCATACACACAATTTGAAGCATGGTGTAATACTAAGTCTTACATTGCAATGGGGACAGAGATAATATCGGTTTTTTGGATTATCTTTCCATTTTCATTTCTTCTCAAGCAAAAAATTGCACATTGCCTTGCCAATTCTTATTTTTTATCAAATATTTTCAAAAATTTAAATTCCTGCCTTCAATGAAAAGTTTCGGCCTTCACCACAAAGAAAACCCCGGATGAGAAGTGTTTCAGTATCAGACAAACACTAGCCCATAATCTCACTATAAGAATTAAAAATATGTGCAAATCATAGATAGAAAGAAGAAAATATCAGTGTACGGGCAAACCGGTTGTAACCAGCTATCGGTAGCCCATACGGTTTACGGGCAAACAGTTAAGGAAGCGATTCTCAAACTGTGGGGCGCGATCCCTTAAGGGAGGGTATGATAACCCTTCACGGAGGGGCGAGCATGTCGAGAAGTCGAAAATAAAAGATTACTTTACAAAACATTTATTAGTTTACTGAAAGAAATCAAAACAAAACATATTATAATATAAAAAATAAAATAAACGCTCGTTTACACTGGTATAATAAGCTTATAAATGTATCAGCACTGCAAAATGTATTTGCTAGTTAATTTATCGATACTAAATTAAGAACAAGTTTAATAATTACTAGTGTCTCCCATGGACTTGTCTTGCAGAGCAAAGTTTTTCAAAGCAAGGTTTAATATTGGAAATTGACAGTCTAAGAGAGTTCTTTTTCTATACCTAGCTGAGATCTATATGGATGTTTGATGAAATAACTATTTAGCTTAATTAAAAAATTATTTTGCAATTTCTTCCAATTTAAAAATTAGAAGTGAAAAGTAACCCCAGGTAATACTTATTCTATTACTTAAAAGTAAGTTACTTAAAATATGTATTACTCAAAAGTTACATACACAAAATCTAACACACATTATAATAATTTGTTTGGATTATAATTAAAGTCACGCGCATTGTAGTTTTAGTGCGTCGAAATACATTATCATTACATTTGATGCATTGCTATTGTATGGGACGGGGGCGCGATGAAAATTATGATTGAAAATTTTGTCGCAAATATTGAAAGTTTGAGAAGCACTGAGTTAAGGAATTAAAATGTAAACCTTTCTTGGTAAGGAAAAGCGTGTTCGACTTAGTTTCTTATTCATTAGTATTAGGTCCAAACATTCTTAGGCAAAAATCGAAGTCAAATTATAAATCTACAATCTTTATGAATAATCATTTAAATCTAAAATATGTGTGTGTTTGAAACCAAATCTTCTGAAAAGGATGATTCCATTATTAACGTGAGACTGACTATTAAGAATAATATTATATATTCAACCTTACGATTAGCATCATCTTTACTGCATAGAATATAAATCAGGTAATATGTCGTTCTTTTCCCAACAGCATAGTTTAATACAATCGACCTTTTAAATGGTTAAAAAAAGCAACACATGGTATTCTTTTCTCCTGAAAATAATTTGTGAAGAAACCCGAAAAAGTGAACTTTTCTCCCAAGAGTGAACTTCCCACGAGGGTGGCTAACTGCCTGGAGAGGAGTCAAGCGCATCGACGGGCGAGTGTGAAAGATGCTGAACTGAAGCCTTGCCATGCTCCCTTGCTCACAGATGATGAATTTTCTTTTTCTTGCCAAAACAACACTTAATTCGCTTTCTCATAAATAAAGTTATTCAAGTTAAAGGTCATTCACCGAACTGAAACTGTCAACAGTCACTCCTTTGAATTTGTGCTTTTTTCTCATCAAGAGCATGTGGAGGGATGCGCTTGATTACGTGAGTTATGGATTTTATACTGAAGACAAGGATCCGTGGAAAATTTCTAATGAATTCAAATTTTTATAAAATAGTAGGGAAATTATTTGTTAAAATTAGCGATGAGATACTTGTGTTCGGTCAATCACAGACCGTTTGGAGTTACTTAAAAAGAAAAGGATTAAAGGAGTTACTTTAAAAGAAAAAAGTTAAATATTCCTGCAGTATAATCTGTATTCGTACACTAGGTTTTGATTCAATTTGTGTTTTACTAGATTAACATCTCTCTAAATGAATAGCTTCACGGTAGTGTTTAAGGTGGTGGGGTCGCGGTAGCCCAAAAAGTCTGCAGATGACAAATGTTCAAATAGATTTAAATCCTATTTTCAATACATTATCTTTTATGGCTCATATTATATATCTAGTGTTTTCATACTGTCTACACTGGTGTTTTAAATTAAGAGAGTTTTTAGATCTTGTCTATTATCTTGGTATGTATATAGGCCTGATATAATGCAAAAAATAACGTTTTACCATTTGAAAATACGGTGAGAATATATTGGAGAGAACCAGAGACCTACTACCTGCCCTCCAATGTCCGAGAAATCGACCATTACTTTAGCGGAGGCTTGATTGTTAGGGCAGGCTTTGCTTTTGATGGCCGCATACACCCCCTTTTTTTTTTGCAAGACGCACTATGTATTTGAAAAAACACCTTCCTAAGCTAATCTCTGATCAGCAAAAGTAGCACATTGTTATAAATGTAGTGTAATGAACGCTTAAAAGAGTGTAAATAATTTATATCTGGATGTGTAATACGTTAATATTACTTTTTGTTGTATTTATTTTATGTTACAATTATAATATTCGCACGCAACGCCGTTCCTTACATTATAATGGCGATTCAATGGAAACATAGCGAAATATAGGTGATAGAGCCGAGTTGGCATCATTTTTGGAAACCATGGTGACATCTTGGTGATTGATTGGACGGTAGAAAAGTTGTTTTGCTGTAGCGCCATCTGGTGGGAATCTACAACAAAGAGGATAACACAAAAACATTCTCAACAAAAAAATACATATACATGCGGAATTTTCATAGTGATCGGTTGAACGGTGTTGGAGTGAAGCGATTTCATATATACACGAACATCTATTTTTGCATATATAAATAAAATGTTGAATTAACCTCTTCATACGGGTAAGCTATATTGGTAAAGGAATCTATTCAAGAGACAAAAGGGGGTGAAGGCTAAGTTTTGCTTCCATCTCGAACCTTCTTTATTATCTAATGAGAATTTAAAAGTCGCTTCTTTGTTCAATGAATAGAACCTTCCATTGCTCCGCATTATAAATATTTACTGTTAAAATTTTACTCAAACGCGAGACTCGACTTGAAAATCTGGTGGCTAGTGAATCCACGATTTTAACCACTCCACTTAGTTCAAAAACATTGATTAAACTTTATTTGATGAACAGTTTCAACTAATTTATGCTAACTGATTGATTACATTAAATAGTCATGTAAAAGAAACATAATAATTCTGTTTTTAAGTATTTTCTCTGATAAGAACCCTTCTTAATGCATAACTTCGCATCCTATTAACAACATTCAGCTTAAAAGTTTAATGATATTTATAAATGCATATAAGCATTGCACAATGCCAATTTGTGATTAGCCTCATTATATAAAATTACATAAAGGCCAAATTAAGACTTCGACATCTATAAACAGGTATCTCACTCTTCTAAGTTCCACCAGGACTTTGAGAAACCAATTAAATTTAGTTTTTGGGAGTTTCCAAAAAGTTGTTTGGTTTTGGCCCTCAGAATTCCAATTTAAGACTTATCTTAAATGTTGATGACCATGAAGTTTAAAATTTTAACCATATATTGTACCTTGTACCCTGTACTTCGTAGTTGTAACCAGAATTCCAGTTTAAGAATAATTTTAAATGCTGATGAAAATTTTAACTATGTAGTTGTAACCATGTGCCTTGTCCTTTATGTATGAATCAGGAAATCAGTGAATAAATAAATAAAGAGTATAAATTATGTATTTTGTATTTAACTCTATGTGATTCCTATTTAATGATATAACATATTTTGAAATTTTTCTGTGGGTTGGAGAGAAATGTTCTCAGGATCATGTGTTCCTGATCTCGTCATTGTTTTTATTCTACTATCGTAAGAATTAGAAGAGGAGAGAAGTGAAAGCAAATATTGGGAAGAAAAATATTATATATATATATATATATATTGGGGAAAAAGCAAATAGGCAAAGAATGTTCGTATAATAGAAGGGTTGTGGAATTCCCGCCCCCCTCCTTCTTTTTTGCCCTTTTTCGAGTCCACAACCCTTTGAGGCTCGAATACCAAACGCATGACCCAACAGCGTTATCACCAAGAAAGTGTTTGCGCTTCGGTGAGGTCGATAATGTCAATCATGTTTCGCTACCATGTCCTTTTGAACTGTTGCGATCGATCCAGATATTGAATTATTTACTCATGGAATTCTTCAAAAAAAAAAAAAATCTCACAATTCCATTTTTAAGGTTTTCTGATTTATGGGAAAAAGTGCGTTTATGAATCCTTAATTTGTGAATTACCATGTTGTTTAGTAAATACTGCTCAAATGGAGATCAATTTGCTCACGAGGATAAAAATAAAATTACGCTGATTTTTAAAAGAAAGTGAAACACAACTAAATCCATACATATAACATGATATCTTAGCAATGTACCCTTGCACGAACCCTTATTCTCTCCCATAAACCATCCCATTTTTCCTGTTGTATTTTGTGTGTGTTTACATATCGAATTAAGGATCTTGCTCTTACTTTATTACTTATTTAATAGTCGCGTTTCGTGGCCTAGTGGTTATGGTGACGAGTTTGTGTCATGAGTTCGAGCCTTAGTACCAATGAAGTCCCACCTAGTACAGGAGCTGATTCATGTTAAATCGCTTGTGGCACAAACTCCTCTCTTTTGCGTAATGTATAAGTTTGGAGAAGAAGCTGCTAATTCAGGGGTCGTCTACGTCACTTGACTATAATTAAAAACTATGAGGTCCGTCGGCAATAACCCAAGTGTTGCCTTAGAGCCAAGGTGGGCATTAAGTAGATCGCGATCGACCGGTGGACCGCCAAGACATTTTGGGGTGACCTCCTTCACTGAGACTGAAAATCATTCCTTTATAAGAAGGTCTAGAAATACCGTATTAATTCGAATCTAAGCCAAATTCTCCATAAGATTTTGTGAAAATTGAAAAATAGTCTAAAATGTGGTTTATGGGTAAAGAATTTTGCGAAATTAAAATAAATTGAATAACTACCGTAAAATCGGGCGTATAACGTGCACTTTGAACACAAAAATGCGATCGAAATACGGGTGCACGTTATATGCCGGGTATGAAAATAACAGCTTCAAAAGAAAAAAAAGATAAGCAGAAAAAAATAAGGCTTCTACATATATCGAAATCTGTTTATTTAAGAAAACTAACATTCTTTATGAACGTAAAGGGTTCGAGCTCTTGAAGAATTCTATTTTTTTTCTACAACTTGGAATAATAACTCGATAAATGACTTCAAAACATAAGAGGATTGCACACGTATATTTCTAGTTTCTACGTAATAAATGGGGGTGCCTATTATACGGTGAGTATTCCAAAAAATAAAAAATTGAAGCTTGAAACTATAGGAGCGCATTATACGCTGTATTTTAAGGTAGTTATTTTATCAGTATTAAAACTTTTAAATACGTGTATGAAGCTGTAATTGCTCTAAATACTCCATTCAACACATTGTTCTCCCTTCGATTCTAAGCCGCGCCCGATTTTCAGTAGCATTAACATCGGGTAAAAAGTGCGGCTTAGATTCGAGTAAATACATTATTTTAAAAAAATAGGGAGGAAAAAAAATCGAATGATAAGAGTGAATTTTGTTGAATAGAAAATGCACTTTGCTATTTGGAGGCTATTTTACGAAGAAAATCGTAAAATGTTCTTAGTTCCAAGAAAAAGTTCGAGAAATTCGTAAAATAGAGGTCCGGCTGTATTGTATACTTTTTTTAGTTCACTACACCTACGACACTGGTAGACCACAACACCTCGAAAAAATTAGAAGTAGCCCGTACCCTGGAAAAGTCTGCCCACCCCTGCCTTAGAGAGTGACGTTATTAAACACTCTTTCACTTACTATTGACTCTTTTTTCCTATTTTATTTTGAAGTTTATATATGTTAAGTAATATATATATAAAATAAATGTTACAAGAAGAACCGCTGAATATATAATTTAATAACAAAAGCCAGTGCCTAGATATGATCATATGATCTTTGCTTGCATGAATAACTTGGTAAATCAATGTAAAGCCATTGTACGAAGTATAATCAACAGAAAAAAGATTTAAATCTCATAAATTTTTGAATTAAAATTAAAGGCGAAATACATTTAAATAATTAAACTAGCTTTTGAATAAATCCATATGCTGTAAGTGTTTGTCTTCATAGATAGAAAATTGTATCCCTATACTATATTTTTATTTTTTAATCTCAAAAAGGATCCGTGTGTTCTTTAGATTAATAAAAAAAGTTATGTTAAATTGATTATTAATTTGAAATATGAATACTGATTAATAAGCAGGGGAATAGCTACCATCGTATCAACCGTATCAGTGATAAGCGGCCCCCAAGCTACAGGGGCCCCAAGTATGTATAAAATCGTAAGATATTATCTATAGTCCTATTAGCAAAGCTTACGTTTCCAAAAAAAAGAGTCCTAAAGAATTTTTGATACAGGGCCCACTAAGGACTAACTACGCCAGTTTAATATGGTTTCATGAATTTCAAAAAAATGTGATATTTTTATACATATACTCAGTCCACGTGACATAATTAAAATGAATTAATATAATGATTTAAAATTTTCTTAAGGTTTAGTTGTCCTTTTGTAAAGTCGATAGAAGATTGAGGGAACCGATTAAATGAATGTAAACTTTTACTATATTATAAACTATAAAAACTAGATAAATAGATAAACAAATATATATATACATTGATAGGATATATTTATGTTCATAAATGTCTCTAATTGTACATATTTAACTAAAAAAACCCATCCAAGTGTTAATTCATACTGCAATATTAATCTTTGAACTCTGCTTAAATAACAATTTTACTCAAGTAAATTGATTCCTTTCAATTATTTATTTCTTTGTTTACCTTTCTACTTATGCTTCAACAACGGGCAGATAAATCATATACTAACATTATATTTTTGATTATTCTGAATATTAAAAATAATTACATGGTAATTAAACCAAATTTTTTTCTGTTTTAGCCTTACTTGGTAAATAAATAAATGAGAACTGAATACTATTTATTTCATCGCAAGAATATTGGACTTAATTATCTTTTTAGGAGTAGGGTTACATGCAAGAGAGAGGTCAATTTGCGACGGATTTATACGCGTCCTTCATCTAATCCTCTTGGGAAATCTTTGGGCTATCAATTGAAATTAATCCCAATCAACCCTTTTAAAGAAGAAACTGTGATATACAGATAAGGTCGGTTATATATAGTGTAGGTTTTCTAGCTAGTTAAATGGATAGACGGAGTTATATGGAGATTGAGATATAGAGAATCTGACTAAGGTGAGATTGCTGCTGATCAGGTATAAGTATATTTGATAGCGCGTTTCAGAGATTAGATAGTTGAAGTTATTAAAGTGACGATTGGTCACCATAAGTATAACTCAGATATTTAAAGTAGTAGATTGACCCCCCAAAAAAGGAGGATCAATATATAAGACGTCATCTCATAATTCGCACCTCTCGTGGTTTATTCTCCTATTGCTCTTATTAGGAACATCTTATAGTTTGAATTTATAGAATTGTCTGTTGATATTATGTGTTGAATAAATTGTTGAAAGGTATTATGGCGAGTCATCCTTCACTTCCTCCCACACCTCTAGGTGGGGCTGTGAGTAGATTGCACCCGTTGTAATTCATGCAAAATGTGAAATTTAATTCGCTTATGGGAAATAAATTTCATCTAATTGAACAACTAAAAGCGGAGAAATATAATATTTATTGCTACGAATTAAAACCGGATCCTTTCATAAATTTTATAATTTTGATACGGCGTGGAATATGCTAATATTTTTTTTATTTCATTGCATAAACCAACATGGGAAAACTTAATAGGAGTTAAAGAAAACAAATTTTTTAAAAGTTGACAAACCTATATAACATATTATAATGTGCAAGGAAAAAAAAGACTAAAAAATTGCATATTTTGAAAATTATTAAATGCAAATGCGATGAATGAAAATCTATGACTCTTTGTATCCTTATTTATTTATAGTATTTAAGTGTAATTATAAAAGCAAGTGAGTCTATTTATTAGAGGGGGTTTCATTTTGAGAGCATGTGCACAAAATTAATCAATATATAAATTATCACAATTATCTTTGGCTTATAAAAATATTCAAATTTCTGTAGAAATTTTTGCATATGCAAGTAACGTTCTTAAATGAATTTTTTGTAAATATTTAAATTGAAAGTTTTTTAGCTATTGTTTTAAAATCTGTGGTGTGTCAAATAAAACCTCTAGGTGGTTTGTTCATCACTGGCGTATGCTAATCTTGATCATTATCGAATAAGCTTACTTCTATTAATTGGCGAGAAGTTTGAAATGAACTTGATTTAAATGAAAAGAGCCCCTTTTTAAATTCAAAATGATGAAATTCCACACACGTTACAGCTATCGTAACCCCATTTACGTTTGAATTACCTCCAAACTTTTCCAGTGTTGCTCTTGCCTTGGATAGCACGAAGCAAACATTCTTCTAATAATAACCCTTGATTTCAACCAAATATCTTTAATATAAATCTCTTTTGTCCTTTGATGCCACTCTGGAATTCTTCCCAAGTCGCTACACCCATTAATATTTATGTAATTTATTTTCCTGAAAATCAAAACAAATTAAATATCTCTGACATTGCGTATATTATTAAAAATTTTATATAGAGAAAAAAATGAGTAAATAAGGTCGATGAAATTTAATCAATTTAATCGCTAACAGAGTATAATAATTCATAAACACGTAAAAGTTTACGCTTTAAAAGCATTATACTTGTAAGATTTATATTTTTCTTAACTGTAAACGAGTTTGTGTTTTGGAATCGTTATATTCCTTCAGCTCTCGATATTTAAATTATTTTTGAACTTGAATGAGTTTACATTTAACAAAATAAAATGTATAACGTAATGTAAGTAAAAGAAAAATAATATACATAAACATCTGTAAAAAGCCCTATATATATACATGCAATTAAGTCAATTTTTAAAAGGCTATTATTTCACTATTTTAAAACTTTTAAATTACATTCTTCAAAATAAAAGAATCACAAAACAATGGTTTTTATTAAATAAGAAATACGTTTTTCTTGTTATAGAAATATTATTATTTTTATTTAAATATGTGTGTCTGAATACAGTTTGTTGTTAGTACAGTTAGCCCTTTATACATTTTAAAGCATGTATTTCTCATGAATCGCGATAGGAATTCAAAATAAGATTTAAAATTGGTTTTTGAAAAAAAAATGAATATATATATATATACAATGCAACTCCTCCAAACTGTACTTTGAGGTATCCCAGACTTGATCTTTAAGTGGTACGAAAGCCATTGTAAGGAAAAATGATTGGCTTTTCTCCACCGCCTGTAAAGCCTTTTATCCCGCTAGACTTTTCCTAAAAAACTAAATAAAAGTCCATTCCCCTATTTTTGGCGAGATATTATTCACTTTGGCGAGTTAGACAAATCTCTTTCCATTGACCCCGAAGAAGAGTCTTGAGCTCCGGCACAATGGGTGCATGACACTTTATAAACCTCTGACAAATAGGTTCTAAAATACGACTTTGCTCCTCTCTCTCATTATTCAAGTAGCGGCCATGTTGCTCCATGGTGCTCTTTTCTTGCTCGCAGTCGGGAGGCTTAAATTCTTTCCTTATTTTCTGAAAAATCGTGTGGTGGTTATGATATGAGGGTTGCACTATTCAATGATTTTCTCCAGAAAAGCCTTTTTAAAAAGAGTTTTCGAGAGCTTTTGTCTAACCTTTCCGGTTTCATTTCAGGGGTCGTAAACTTGAACACTCTTTAATAATTACGTTAAAATTATTTTACATGTTGTTTTCTGAGATAACTGATGGATTCTTTTAATTATTTTTTTCTTTTCCTTGTTAATTTTCTCAATTAGTTTATTATAGCCTTTTACATGTTAAAACTCTTATTTGTAAGGCAAGGGAAATTTAATTTTAGTCTTTATATGGATGTTTTGATGTTTATTTACACAAATGTTGTAAGATTCAGGGAAAATTTAGGCCGCATCAAATATTTAGGAAATGCTTGTGGATATTATATTTTGATCATAACATGGTTGAATGATTTTATATTTTTAAATACAGGATTAATAATGGAAACATCAGGGGGAAAAAATGTTCTTCAGTATGAAGAAATAATTAAAGAAAATAAGCAAACAAAATTTAAGTAGAAAAACTAATGTTCAAAGAATGAATCGTCAATTCATAAATTTCTTCAATTTTTTTATGTTGAAGATATACCTTCAATTTTCTGTCTTACCTGGAATTTTCTGTGTTACGCAAATTTCCGCGGTTACCCAGTACTTAAGGTCACGCACTCATGGCCGATGTGTCGCGGTTCAAGTCCTGGTGTTAATAAAGACCCACCTTGTAGTTTAGGCTGATACACGTTAAATGTGTTGAGCTCAAAATCCTTCCATTAGCGTAGTATGGTAATTAGGTGAGAGAAATGCCAGCTCTTCGGTTGTCGTCCTCGTCGCTTCATCAAGGTTCAAAATTATGAGGTCTACGTATCTTCAATAGTCCTCAAGTGGCCTTATAGTGCGACGTTAATATAACTATATGATGCATTTTGCCTCTGAATTGTAAGCAGATCGTATTGTCTGGCCCGAATCTAATTTGAGTAAAATTTTTCTCAGAGTTATTTTTCCTTTGGCATCGGATACAGCAGATAATATATAAAGGCTCTAAAATCTCCCATTATTATGGTTGTAAGATCGGCTTTAGTATGATATAAGTGTTCATAGTATTGGAACTCAATTAGATTACAGTTTGTATTTAATGGTATAGTCTTGTATTCAATGTTTGATTAATGTGTAGTTTGCAGAATTTAACTTTTTACGTTTACATTAACGAATTTAATGTTTAAAATTTTCAGACTGGTTTATTTAGAGTTCTGAAAGTGGTTTTTTGGAACACTGCGCATACGAACATTGATTAATATCAATTATAATTCGCCTCATTATAGAGTATGCGTACGATATGCTTCTTCTTACGCATTTATTTGCTTGAAATCTTAACGAAATAGATAAACTAATCACACACAGAAAAAAAAGTAATTTCAGAAGAAAAAGTTAACTGTGCCGGAAAAAAAATGTCTTCTAAAAAAACTAATTTGTATAGTAGAATAAAAAATAACACAATGTAAGAATAGATATATAAACATACTAAACATAACTCTAAATATTGCACAAAAATGAAATTTTTTTCGTTTAAAATACATGTTAGCATTTTCAATCATTTTTCTGTTAAGGAGCAGTGAATTTTAAAATAATTCATAACTAATTTTAAATTCTACAAATCCACTCGGTCACTTTTTTTAAACAAGGGAAGTAACAAGATTAAAACTTCACATTCCTTAAACCAACACGTCCGATGTAAATGATAGGCATAACCCATCTTTCTGGCGGAATCCATAAATCAAATAAATGTGTATAATAATTGTTTTCTTTTCCATTCAATTTTCCATAGCGATCCCGATTCTTATCGGTGTTGCCGATGGCAGGTGCAAAACCATATTTCTGAGGGTCGAGTGTAAAGAGCTCACCTTGGTCACCGTTTCTCTACTCTTTTGACCTCGGGATTTAATAGACACTTAGCCGGACTAATGAGCCCCTTGTGACGTCATCAAGACTTTCACCTTAGGTTCCCCCAGCAGGAAAAGGAGATGAGACAAACTGAAACCAGGGATTCTATGCAAATTACAACGGGGACGTTTTTCTCATTGAGAGTCTTATTGAAATATTTTTATTTCAACAAGAAATTGAAAGTCTTGTTGAAATATTTTTATATGGATACATATTTGAAATATTTAATCGATAAATATTTTTACTCAAGTAATTTAATAGAGCTTATCATGATAGTAATTTAATACCCTAGGTTAAGAGCTTTTTGATTATCACCATATAATTTCTCCCTAAATTTTATAATGTTACGGAAAATTTTAAATATCAGAGGAAACAAAAAAAAAATACATATCACTTCTTTTTTACAAAACATTATTAAGAATAATTTCTTCAAAATTAAATTCAAGAATCTCTGCACTTTAAAAATATTTTATTAAGCAATAATAATTAAAATTTGTCTTATAATATAAGACATTAGGCAGAAGTATATCAATTGATAATTATTCAAAAGTTTTCTAGAATGCAGGTATGAGCATATCTTGGATGCTGCTTATCTAGAACAAAAATTCTAAGAATGTTTTTAAGTCTCCTTAATTTTAAAGTCAGCGTACACTACAATATATAACATTTCTTATATAAAGAAAGATCACGTGATAATGCGTTGAGTAATAAACAAACATACATTGGGGATTTATTTATCCAATAATGCAACAGTTTTACTTTCTTTTCTAAAGGACCCAAATATATCTTCTTAGCAAATGTATTTTTTCTAAAACATTTTAGAGCTGTGTTGCTTTATAAATGTTTACATTACTCATTTTTTATATATTTTAATAAACTTCTTTCTTATGCAGTTAACATTTTCTATCCATTTTATTTACTACTCAGAAAAAAGGCTTAGCCTTTTTGCTCTTCTATTAAATATTATTTATTTTGAGAATCGTGTAAATCGAATTTATACGTATTTTTGTGGAAAAAATTTCTTTCATATTTATCTTCATAGGGTATCTGGTTTCTCTAAAACTATATTTGAGGTCAAAATACTTTTTATGTATTTTTTTAAAATTCTATCTGCCGATAATATTTTCAAATATTTGTCAAAAACTCTATGTTTCAGATTGTTCTTTTCTCTTACATATAATTATTTTTCATTTCATCACTTTAATAAAATGCATTCATAAGTTTAACTCTCTCTTTCTCTCAGCTAAATTTCTCTTCGGAAAGATATTTTGAGAGTATATAAAAATATTTCCTTTAAATGATTTTATCTGTATTTCTTTTATGCTAATTTCGTTTCCCCCTTATCATTCTCTGAATCCAGTAAAATTTAGTTTTCTTATATATTGTGAAATATTTTCTAATTTTTTTTTACTGAAATTTGCCTTAAAGTTAATACGGACCTTGATTTTGATACGGATGGATATCTTAATAGATTTTGATAAAACCCGGACCGATGAATTCTGTATAATTTTTATTATAATTAAACATAGTTGAAATACTTTAAAATAATATCAAAGTTTATTTTTTTCCAGGTATCTGGGGACCCTAGCTAACAATAACAAAAGGTGGACATTTTTATAATAATATATAGTTACAAAAAGTGCGAGTTTAATACGTGTAGTACAAAATAGGTTCTTAATACGTAATAAGTGCAAATTTTTATGCTTTCACAAAATTCTTTTCTCTCACCCGAAAAAAATTATTATAATCTCAAGGTTGTTTTTTTTTCAAATTTTGTAAAATTTAAATATCGAAGTCAAATTTTAAAAAAATATAATTTTAACATTTTACTTAAAATGTCAAATTCGCTGTCCTCGATGTATTCTTTTAATTAAATTAAACAATTAAATTTAATTATTGTCCCATAAATTTAAACTCTAACACTATGGGAAAATCGTTATCGGCCATATATACTTCATTTAATTTACATCACGAAAAATCTATAAAAGAAAATAAATGTTGACACAGCAATTTTTGCCATTTATTGTATTGCTCTGTACATGATCAAAAAATAATAATTACACTACTGTTAAATGAATTGATTAAATAACAATATATCCTGATTATAGAAATATCATTGCACGTTATGTTGCTCCTTATATAAATTTTGTTAGATGTTTTTTAATTCAAAACAATAGTATTGCAACATATATCGTAATATTTTACTAATAAGCATAAGGAATTATTAGGTAACTTGAAAACACTGTGGTGATGTGTATATAATTGATACTGATCTAAACAATTATTTTTAAATCAAACAGACATTTTCCTAATAAATTACGTTACAAAAACTATAGGTTTATATGGACTTATGCAAGTCTAGGGCTTCAAATAGACTTATAATCTATCAATCTAGTGTTAATTCAGAATAAAATAAATCCAAGACACAGGAAGTAATAGAATAATACAAATTGAAAATATTTATTCTCCTGAATATTCTGTATCAAATTCATTGATAATCCCAATAATTCAATTTAACGAGCAATTATGATTTAGTGGAATAAATTGCCAAAAACAAAAATACTTTCTTTTCCCTTCTTTTTTTTACTAATGTTATATAGTGAATAAATTTTCATTGTTTTCAATTTTGAGAAAAATCAACAATATGATTGTTTTATTTATTGAGCGATGTAAAATGGTATTTAGTATATATTATACCCTTGTTTAACAGAAAAACAGAAATTTGCAAAATTATACATTTTTTCAAGTAGAACAAATTGTAACTGATCATTAGTAGAACAATCTTTTAAATAAAATACGATAACAATTTGATTCAACAAGATCTAGGAGCCATGTGCGGTTGCTCTCCTATTAGTCGTAAGGCCAAGTGATCATGATCGGAAACTCGTGGTTGGCGTTGTTTCTGTAGGGTTATGAGTTCGATTCCTGGTGTCACTTAAAATACGCCGTGTAAAGAAGCTGATGCATATTAAATCTATCAATATTCAAAGTCGTCCCGTTGATGTAATATGTAAGTTAGTAGGCTGAGGGCGCCAGTTCAGATGTCGTCTTCTTCACTTGATCGCCGTCAATAGTCTTTGTCAGGTACGTCTTAAGGCATGGGGCAACTAAGCCCAGGCCCAGGGCATCGCCTTCAGTAGGGGCTTTGTCTCGTTTTCGACTCAATCTTAAGGTATCCAACTACCCTAAAACTGGAATTTTGCCAAAAATTGCCAAATGTTTTTTATGATTTTATTTTATGGGCCATCTTATTAGCTTTATAAAAATACCAAGTTTATCATTTTCCGTTCGCTAGAACAAAAACTACAAGTGTTTTAGTAAAAGCAGATGCCATTACTTTAACCAAGATATCATATTTTAAAACGTGTTTTACTCGAAATGTGTTTTTTTGAAAATACTCAAACGGGGACAGAGATTGCTCAAAAAGTTTTGAACACAATTAACTGAAATTTTTTCTGTAAGCTCTGTATAATAGTAGAATTGTTTTAACCTTCAGATTTATCAATCAATGTTTTATTACAAAATTTACAGTCCCTTATGTGAATATAATCACTGTTTTTTTTAAGCAATTTCATATAATAACTGAGATAATGTGCTCTAGTTTTTGTAAAAAAGAAAATATCTCTTATCCTGAAGGTCATTTCAAAAAAGAATAATATAACAACACATTAGATTGAAAAAATTGAAAATTTGTTTATAAACCTTTGGTACAGAATGGACCGCGTTTATGCTATTTTTTGTCAATTTTTACCTAGTTTTTCCCCCCATTTTAGTAATAATAATTTCTTTTTCTCTTCTTAATTTTAGCACATTTTTCTTAAAATGCACTGAACAAATCTAAAAATAACAAAAAAATCCCCATATTTTCTTTTTTTAAAAAAAAGTTGTCGCAACCAGTCGGATACCTTAATATGATCGTGATTAGAATAATTTTAAAAATCAAATGTTACTTCTAGTTGTATTCTCCGAAAATCTTGGGGATTTCGCACTGTATGTCAAGTTGCAACAGTGGCAAGACTGTATTATTATGTGATGACCGTCGTCCATGCATAGGTTTAGGTCTACCACCATAAACCAACATTACTCATTAAGTCAAAGAGCGACATTTGATCGAGCCGATTTGTACGATTGTAAGTCATGCACATTTGTTTGTTTCGGGTTACTATTTGTACGAGTATTTCACACAACGTTTACTAAGTACAATATACTTTTAAGGGTCATTGGTGGGTTCTACATTTGTGTAGTGGCTCAAGACCTACCTTTACATAGGCACCCGGGGCTTCAGTAAGTCTTAAGACGTCTTTGATCTTTTTGTAGCTTCACGTTTACGTGTAGCAATGCTAATGAAAAATCAATCAATCGGTTTAAACCAAGATTAAATTATAGATATAATTTTAAAAAATTCCGGTTTTTTTGACAAAAACAATTGCGTTGAAAAAGTTGTAATGCTTCCAGTTAAATAAATTGGACGATTATTTTTAAAAAAATTAGATATTATCTTTTAAATATGCAGACTTATATTTGATTCCGGATTCTGAGATCGAAAAGCACTGGCTTACTTTGCAAAGTTGATATAAAACTAAATTGCATTTTTTACTGTGAACTTTTAGAAAAGAATCAAATTTCTATTAAAATATTAATTAGGGTATCCAAATATAATTTTGTATTTCGCCGATTTGTTCGTTTAAAAAAAATAGTAATGACCAGTATTAACTGAACATTCTATAGGATGTGAAATTAATATTGTTCTCATTTTTTTATGTAAATTTAAAATGCCAAAGATAATATTACATTTGCAAAGAACTTTATTTATATCTGCTCTCAATGTTAAAGTAAATCTAAGAGAATGAAATAATATTTCATGAACATATTATATAAATTTAAAAATTACGGACATGGTATCAATAATTCTTTCCTCAAGAACTTAAAATACTTGAATAAAATCCAATATATTTCGTGTATAAAGTTAATTCTTAAGATTTTGATATACGTATTTCAGTACCAGTATAACCAAGATCTAAAAAAAATTGAAATTTTTTTGTGTATATTTTTAAAGATTTATTTAATAAAATAAAAGGAAAAAGCTTAGACATTTCTCTTTTGAGGCTTACCACAATCTCACTATAACCCTTTTAATAATAAAAAAAATCTCCTGAAATATCAATAACTTTTCTCAATGAACGATTTTCAGTGATGTACAAGCGAAATACCTTCTTATTGTTCACGAGCGATTGTTGAACAATCAACGCAGTGGGAAATGTCCTTAAAACTTCATCTCCTTAAGAAAAGATGACGACCCCTAGTCAAAATCCACTCGCATCCTTATGAAATGATTTGACCTTCGGAACTTTCGGGTTCCAACAGCCCCAGGGGGTTGGGCGGAACCAATTTTTTTTTCTTTTACTGTTGCGTGGGATCATGATTTATGCTTCAATCTCGTGGTCTAACACTCTCCACCCCCCCCCCCTTTACAGTGAATGTATCTTTCTCCTTTTATTCTCCGTCGCTACATCCGCATACTGCTCGAAATTTTTCTTTTTAATGCCGGGAATACACGTGAAAGAATTCTCATAACAAAGTGAGGGTTGCAGAAAGGCTCTTTTAAAGGATTGCTGCTCTGAAAGCAGGGAATTTGTTTGTGATACAGCAATTTGCTTCGCTCTTAACGCCTAATGGTTTAATCCTAAATGAAAACTGAGTGGACTAAATAAAAAAGGAGGCAACCTGTGAAGGAGCAAGTGTGTATATGTAATAGGGAATTAATCCGCGTAGAGAGAATTAGAAAGGGAGCGTTTTGCTCATATTTTGGACGACATTGGCTTTTAAACTGCTTTTAAAAAAAAATGGACTATTGGACAAGGAATTTAAATAAATGTCGGTACCCTTAGAGGATTGTGACACAACTAAGGATGTTTTTTTTACTTGCTAATGGATTTTCTCCATTAGAAACCTGCTGTTTTCTTAAGACTACTTAAAGTAATTTTCCTTTGAATCGAGTTGAGGTATCCGACTACTTGCGACAACTTTTTTTTTAAGAAAATGGAGATATAGGGATATTTATGGTTTTTAGATTTGCTTAGTACATTTTAAGAAAAATATGCTAAAAGTAAGAAGATAAAAAAAAATATCATTACTAAAATGGGAAAAAATTTGCACAAAAATAACATATACGAGGCCAATTCTGTACAAAAAGTTTATGGACAAATTTTCAATTTTTCAATTTTGATGTGTTGCTATGTTATTCATTTTTGAAATGACCTTTATGATAAGAGATATTTTAATTTTTACAAAAACTAGAGTACTTTATCTTAGTTATTATATGAAATTGCTTTAAAAAAACCGTGATTATATTCCCATAAGAGGGACAGTAAATTTTGTAACAAACTAGTGTTTGATAAATCTGATCGTTAAAATGCTTCTACTATTATACAGAACATACACACAAAATTTCAGTTAATCATTTTCAAAACAATCGCTCTCCCCGTTTGAGTATCTTAAAAAAAACACATTTCGAGTAAAACGCATTTTAAAGTATATCTTGCTTAAAGTAATGACACTTATAGTTTTTGTTCTAGTGAACGGAAAGTAATAAACTTGGTATTTTTATAAAGCTAATAAGAGGGTCTATAAAATAAAGCACAAAAAATGTCAATTTTGGGCAAGATTCACAATTTTAGGGCAGTCGAATACTTTAAGAAGATGGTTTGTTTTAAATATTTTGCTACGTTTTAGGGGGAATAATAACCCCTTTACAGTTAGTAGCCGTGTTTGTTCTATGCTTAATCTTAGGAAATAATATACAGCTGGGAAAAGTTTTCAAATAGGTTGGGGGATGCCCGATTATTGATCTCACGTTTTGATCTCTTAACCATGTTATAGACATCAAATTTACCTAACTGTTTATTTTAGTCTGAATCATTATGTATTTTTTTCTGCATAAAATGTACCATTTGTTCCTGTAATGCTAAATAGAGCTTGCAGTAAAAAAAGTAATTTTTAAACATTCATTTAATAATGAATAGATTTATATTAATATAGATCTATATTATTAAGAATGAACAGAAATTATATTAATATAGGAACATTTTTCAATCGGAAAATATGTTCCAATTTCAGATCAAGTTCCTAATAAGGATTAAAACAGTTAAAATCAGTCTCATTTTGGCTCATGGATAAGTTGAAGTAACGATGCATATTGAATTTTTTATGACGTACATTTGTTTCAAATGTTGTCCTCATTTTACCAGGATTCTAAATCACGAGACCCATCGCCAATAGCTCTCGTACTGCATCTGAGAGTACTGCGGATGCTCTCGTACTGCCAATGAAACAATCAACTAATCATCGATTAGTGATGTATTTTCTTCTAGATTCCAGCCTTTTGGCAAATGATTTATCCCAATGAGTCTTACCCCTTAACCTGTCAAATTTTTTTACTCAAAATGCTTTAAAACAAGGCACATTTTTTATTGCATTTTATGTGCTAAACATCATACTAATTCCCGCATTCACCACAAAAAATGCCGGATAAAAAGCATTTCAGTATCATAGACAAGCTGCATCACCTTTTCAAAACACTAGCACTAATTAATGCAACATAAGAATTTAACATTCGCGCAAATCAAAGAAAGATAGAAAACATCAGTACCCGTACAGCATACGGGCAAACCGGTTGCGGCTTTTTAGTAGCCCATAATTTGAACGGACAAACCGCTTAAGGGGTTAATGTAGCAACGGCGCAACAAAAGTTAAATGCTATCAGACAAAGGGATGGAAATATCTCATGAATACAAAATAATAATTTTAAAAAAAATTTAAATAATTTTTTTTAATAAAAAAATTCAGTTGAAGCTGTAGTGAAAACAGAGGATCATTGGTTGATAAAAATATGTTAACGTTATCTTAGAGCTACGGACATACAAACCCATAATCACCATATATATATATGAAGTCATATGAAGTCATATATATGAAGTTAACATATAATCAATATAATTTCTTTATTAAATGTATTAATTTCTCCAGAAGTTTCATGACACTTCAGCTTCTTATTTGTTGTTAGATATTAATAACATTTTTATGTCTATATTTGTAGATATATACTCCTTAAGACTAAGTAGTCTGTTAAAGTATTTTCAGAGTACCAACTATTTCAAATTTTTTACAGAAATTTAAATATATTTAGATATTTATATGCCTAAAGGAATTTGAATTTACTTGTCTACATGGCAACAAAAAGCCACTTAGTTACGATGGATGCTCAACATGCATCAGGAGCCCTCCTTTGTCTCAATTGTTTGTTTCATTGTTATTTAAGTCACCTACAAAATCAAAATAAAGCCTGATTCAATCAAAATAATGAAATCACATCTTTTACTTTCTGAATGAACAACGGGAGAGAACAAAGGAATCTATGAAAGCCAAATAAAATAATAGTAGTTACTTTTAATACAATTAAATCCAGATTTAATCATATCTCCAAAATGAATAAAATTTAAAGGAATTTCCAATACATTAGCTGCTGACCATGCAAATTTTTGTGATCAGTGAAGCACAGGATCATGTAATAGTACAGTTATTTTATATATAAACTAGTTCTTCTACTTCTACTTCTACTTCTTCTACTTCTACTTCTACTTCTTCTACTTCAACTATTAAAATACACACGTGTGATCGTGTGTAACACTCATCGAAGTCGGAAAAAATGAAACAGCAGTTGCAGAATATAACAAACAAAAAAATGGTTAATCAGGGGTATGGTCCCCTTTTTCAGATAAATAGGCCTCACTAACTTTGTTACGGATCCATATGGTCTTTGACTAACCTCGTCTATTTTCCTTAAGACAATTTATTTATTTCAACGAATCTTCACCGAGAGCTAGGTGTGATTTATGTAAATAAGATATATTATATAAGTTCGGTTTTCGCGAGTTATGAAGTTAAGTGATAGGAAGAGTGAAGTTAAGTGAATTAAAGATCGAGACGTCAGCACGAAGTTGTTGACAATCGTAGATAGCCTGTTACGTGTGCAGGTACGCGAGGAGAAGCGGATTGAATATAGTGAAAATCCTTATTACAGAGCGTGGATTCTTCACCCATTTTTCCAGCCAGTAAAAAGGCCGAAGTCATCACGAAGGAACAGCCAATGTAAAATATAAGGTCAGTGATTTTATTTGAGATATTGAGACTATTCGTACGTGGCGTAGCTGTAATTGTGCGCGTTTAAGCTTTCCTAGATTCAGTTGATATTCTGAATATTCCGCTAGTAGTGATTCCCCGCTTAGTTACTCCACTCTTATTTGTTTTTCTTAAATTTATTAGTGTGTGTCTAAACGTATTTGCTGATAAGAATCAATAAATCTATTTGAATTGCAATTATGTCTTTTGATCATTTAAGTCCGCCTACACATCTTGCAGTATTTTCAGATAGACAGGGAGATAGAAGTGTAAGGAATAGCTTTAATTCACAATAACGTTATACCAGAAATTACGAAGTTTTCGAGTTCCTGGGGTAATTAATCCCACTCCTTCAGCAACTCTGTTTTCAGACCTTGGATGGCTCTCGGAGAGAGTTTGTGAGTTTCATTTGAACCCCCCCCCCCTCCAAGAACGTCCAGACATGTTTTACACGGTTGAGATCTGGATATCTAACTAGTCAACCCATTCGGCAAATATCCTCACTTACAAGAAATTCATCGACCAGGTGAGCTCTATGTCCCTCACGTTGTCATCCATTAAAATAAAATCAGAGCCAACTGCATCCAGGAAAAGGCGAACGCAGGGCTCAAGACCTTATCCCTATACCTCATAACAGTCACAGTGCCTCTTTGAAAGACATGGAGGTGTGTGCGGCCATCTATAGTGATGCCTGCCCAAATTATCAAGCATCCGCTAATGTATTGGTCGATTTCTCGGTCAATGGAGGGCAAATAGAGGGTCCCTAGTATTCTCCAATATATTCTCATCGTACTTTCATATGGAGGAGGTCTTGGGGCCTGTGTTTGCCTTTCCACGGGTGCAGTTGGTTCTTATTTTATTTTAATATATAAAAATGCGAGGCTCATACAGCTCATCTGGTCGAGAAATTTGTGGAAAATGAGGATATTTGCCGAATGAATTGGTCAGTTAGACCTCCAGACCTCATCCTTATCCGTCAGAGTATGTCTGGAACGTTCTGGGGAGAGCAACTAAAACTCTCAACTCTCCTTCGAGAACCATCCAAGACTTGAAAAAAGAGTTGTTGAACGAGTGGGATTAATTGCCACAAAACCCACGAATTCCCTTATTTCCGGTATAAAGTTATGGTGTGATGCCTGTTTATCTGAAAGAGGTGATCATATCCCTGTAAACCAATTTTTTCGTTTTGTTATATTTTGCAATTGCTGTTTCATACCTTCCGACTTCGATAAGTGTTATGTGATACTGCATGAGTATTTTAACTGCAGAATGGTTATTTTTTGTATAATATTACACATCAACTCTATACACATACCAAATTTTATTAAAATCTGTCCAATAGTTATACAGATAATCGACAAAATCTAAAAATTCTCTTAATTCTGAACATAAGTGTATATAGTACAAAAACACTTTTTTATAATATGAGCCATAAAAAAAATAATGCACACAATAAATATAACTCGCCTGAATTTTTTAAAATCAATTTTCATTCTGACCAATTGAGAGAAAACAAAGTAAAAATATTTTATATGAAGATATTGAAAAAAAGCAAAGTGCAATATATACAACAATTATAAGCTAATAGATTTATAAACAGACTACTATTGCAATTTTTGCACAATTCAACTATCCCTCTCACAACCATTGTTACATTTTCTGAACACGTAGTCAGATGTGAGCGGAACTCACTCTGAAAAATGTGAAGGTGTAGATGAAGGGGGAATTATGTAGAAAACTAGAGAAAACGCATAAATTGTAAGGCAATGATAGTATGGAGAATGGGCGCTCCCATTCTTTTGTGTTTTTGACATTAAGAAAGTAAGTGATACCAACCTTATCAACCTAGTTCTAGTCTAAACTAAAATACTTGGTGAGCAAAACAAACTACAAAAGCCAAGCCGAACAAAGTCAGGTTAAAAGGGTCGTGAATCGAGAACCTTTCGTTTGATTTATTTTAATGCAATGATTGTGATTCATGATGGCTATCTTAAAATGAGTTGAAACAGAACAAATGATCAACACCTTTTTACATTTATTCTTGTTTGATAAAAGATCTGAAAAGTTTATCAAAGGCTTTAAATCAGGTATTATAATTTATACCTACATATTTATAACATGGTGAATAATGCTTTTCAAGAAGTTATATAAATGTATTAATCACACTCACACACACATGCATCATATTAAAAAGAATTTAAAAGAACAATTTAAGTACATTATGTCCAATCTGAACTTTAACACATATTCATTGTCACCATTCATTAAATGATTACATATACAAAAAAAATTTGATTAAATAAAAAAATTACTGATTTATAAAATTAAATTATAATGTGCTATCAGAGAGATATTAGAAAAAAGTGTCAATAAGAACGGTGCTTATTTTTATTACTATTAAACTAAAGTCACTCTTCCCATTTTTCTGATTAAAATTTTTTTTATATGCATTAAATTTTTTAATAAAAGCTTGTTATCTTTATATATAAAAGTTACGTGTCACAGTGTTTGTCCGCGATGGACTCCAGAACTACTCAACCATACATAATATAATTTGGCATACTGTGTGTCATTTTGTCCAACTTAAAACATAGGATAGTTTTTATTTCAATTAATGACGCCATAATTTTTTTATTGCCGGAAATGTGAAGAATCCGGAAAACACATTGCCAGATTCCCGTAAGGGAATAATCGCAAAATGTGGCAATGCTCATGTGTCTGTGGAAGCAGATATTGCAAACCAAAATGCACGAAAATTAAGTGCCTGGCGTATTTCGGGGAGTGGAATCCGATTTTCGAGTGAGTTTCCAAAAAAACCGTAACTTTGCCGGATAAAGACGGCCGATTGTATTTTAGACACACCATAACAGGAGCTTACATTAAAAGCCTTGAATCATGAAAACTTGGACCCTGGCGTACTTCAAAATGGATAATCCGAATCTGATGTCCAAACTGAGAAATAACTGTAACTTTGCCGGATAATTCAGGACGACCATTTATTACGCAAACCGTGGCAGGAGCTTAAACTTAATGTCTTGGTGCGGTAAAAGTGCGTTTCTGGTGTAATTCGGGATGTAAACGAGAGTTTGAAATCGAATTTTAGAAATTCCTGTAACTTTGCCAGATAATGCTGGACGACCCTAATGCCCCTTCCAGGGACTGGACTTGACGGCTCAGGGGCACCAAAAGCAATCTCCAGTTGTATCTAGGGGCGGGAAATGATAATTTGAAATCATGTTTCAGAAACTCCACTAAACTTGCCGGATATTGTCTGAATTAGGAGAAAAAGCATATGATTCGAGTCTCAAGTCCGGTTTTTCATTCTCTCTAGATAATGAACTTGCTCACGCTGGAGCATCAAAAGTCATCTCCGTGTGCATTTCGGAGTGCGAAATGAGAATCTGAAATTGAATTTTAGGAGTTTTGATAACTTTGCCGGATAATGTCAGTCGACCGTATTTTAGACACACCGTAGCAGGGGCTTGCCTTAAATGCCTTGGATCGTGAAAACTTGGTCCCTGGTGTATATCAAAACTTATAATCCGAATCTGATATTCAATCTGAGAAATAACAGTAACTTTGCCGTATAATTAAGGATGACCGTCTTTTACCCAAACCGGGGCAGGAGCTCACCGTTAAAGCCTTGGCGCGGGAGAAGTGTATTCCTGGTGTAATTTGAGATGGTTTTAAATCTGAAATCGAAATATAGAAATTCCTGTATTTTTGCCAGATAATGCCTGGGGATCGGAATATTCTCGAACAGCAGTACCAGCCTAACTTGCCGACGTAGAGACGCAAAAAGTGGGTCTTGATTGTATTTTGGAACTGCCGATCTGAATATTCTCAATCCAATTCAAGATAATCTCATATCTACGTCAAATAATGCCAGACGAGAGTATTTTGCACGAACTGTGGAAGGGCTTTTTTTTAAAAAAATTCTTGAGGAGAGAGAAATGCTTTCCTGGTGTTTTTCTGGATAGGAAAAGAAATAATCTGAAATCGGATTTTAGAAACTCCCGTAACTTTGCCGGATAATGCCGGCTGACCGTAATGTCCCCTTTCAGAGACTGAAGTTAGAGGAGCAGGGACGTCGAAATGGGCACCGAGTGCTTCTCTGGGTGGGAACGAGAATCTGGATACGGATTTCAATAGCTTCCGTAAATTTTCTGGATATTGCTGGAATGAGGTCAAATGGCTGTGCGTTCGCGTTCCACCTTCGGATTGTCATTCCCTATAGACACTAAACTTTCAGGTGCAGTCGTGCGAAATATGATTGCAATAGGAAATTGCATCTTCGGGCGTTGTTGTCACTTTGTTAGATGGTGGAAAAACAGCACATTCCGCATCAAGCTGCCCTTGGACATTCATAAGATACAAGATGCAATGTGAACCATTGAAGAAAAGAGCGTTTTGGCTACAGTATTGTAAATGAATTCAATCATGATCAGGGATAACCATGACCCATAAACATTCACTCAAAGCATTGCATAGAGCTTTGCAAGATTTAAATGGCAACGAGAGAATATTCGGCGTTGCTGTTGTATTACTGTCTGGTGATTTCCCACAGACATTACACGCTCTACTTTTGCTCACGAGATTAACGCCTGTTTAAAACAATCGTTTTTATGGCGAAACGGGAAACACTTCGACTGACCATAAACACGCGAGTACATTTGCAAGTTAATTAATCTGAGCAAATATTTCCTAACCAACTACTGAATATTGGAAACGGTGAAGTATAACTTCATCCCAATACATAATGCATGAAATAACAGACGATTTCTGTAATGTTCTTTAGGCAAAAAGGAACTGATTGAGAGTGTCTTTCCAGATATACTGTATAATTATCTTAGATAATTATTGCCTCTGTAATCCTGTTACTTAATCAGAAAAAATGTTGATATTGTGAATAAATAAACTTCCAGACACAGGGTTGTTGCAGTTGATCCAACGTTTTTCAAACCAATCGACACTATTGTTGATGGAACAAAACCGTAAATTTTCCAACCGAGCTTTTGAATTCTCTAGATGTATAAAGAATGTCACCACATAATCTTCTGTTTGTCCCCTGGTTATTATCTGTGTAACTTAAATTCACCTAGATAATGCAACGGTGCACGTTTGATCATCGAAAGAATTATACCGGGAACTTCTTGAAGCAAACTTTTTGACTGTAAAGTTTAAACGAAAATTCGGTTCTGCTACTACGGAATCTGTTGCCACGTATTCCACTGATACCGACAGAATCTCTAATACCATTCAAAAGGCTTCAATTCCCGATTCGTTTAGCTTTCGCGATGACCATAAATGAATCTGAAACCCGAACAATATTTTCTTTTCATTTTGTTTGATTTTACAAGCTTGTCACACCTAATTTTATCTGGTGACAGTCAGATGTGAAATATAGTGTCAGATTTTCATACGGATGTGTAATGATCCTTACTAAGAAAAACCTTTAAGGCGATGGTAATTATAAAGAGTTGTAAAGTAATAAAAATGAAGTAATATATAATTAACAGACCTCAGGAAAACCATCCATTGGTGCAAGAAATGTGCTCTACCCTACTTCGAAGTCTTCCTGCAGAATGCATAAATGTTCTATAATCAAAGAAATCGAGGGAATAAAAATATGAAGATGCGTCAATTTAGGGAATCAATTGTTACGAATTTATTTGATGGCGACAGTAGCAATGCAAGGGAAAGCTGCAGCTATAATACAAATGTAACTCTTATTTCCTCACTTAGAACGTCTTTCTCCCACAGAAAAAAAGGATGTCTGCAAAGCCATGTCGAATGTGTACAAAGTAAAAAAAATGTAAGGAGTCTAGTTATTTTTGTCCAGTTTGTGTCCCAATAACCCAACACTTTGCGTTGATCCTTGCTTTGAAGCTCATCATACACAACAACCATAATAAAAATATTTTTTAAATTTTTGGAATACATTCATATATAATTATTACGTTATAATATAATCGTATAGGTTATAATTTTAATAATAAAAATTGTTAATTAATATGCTTTTGTTCAATATAAATTTTTCCTTCATTCTTTCTAATAATTCGTATCTTATATGGAGATATGTAATCAATCTAAGATTTCAACACACACTACGAGTTAATTAATATTCGTTGATATTTAAAGTAGTTTCATTAGAATCCTTTTAAATACAATCTGTGAAGAATATTTAAAATTTAAAGGAGATTTAAGAGATCAAAAAGATCCTTCACACTTATCAAAAGTAATAATGAGTAAGAGTTTTTGTTCAAAGCCATGACAACTGTCGTTGGACATTACAAATTGTAGGGGAACAGATGCCATTAATTTCAAATTGGGTAGAGGGGTGCTCTGGGACAGAAAAGTCTTATCTTGGATTACAAGAGACATTCGAAATAGCGTTCCACAGATAAGAACCAGGGTACGATTTGTCAACGCCAAACGGCACTGAAAATCAATGCCCACAAACAGAACTTCCTAAAATGAGTCGCTGATTTTGTGATATCGCTTACTTATCCTTTTTCCTATTTTAAAAGAAATTCAAGATGAATATATAGTTTCCCTTACAAAAAATTAAATAGGTGTTAGAGGATTTACAACAATTAAGAAAAATACACGTTTGAGCAGCAAATTATAAGCAAAATTTTCAAAAATTTCGCTATACCAAAATTTTAGTCTAGATTACTTTTAGGAATTAAATTTTGTTTTTTATATTTAAGAGGAGCTAAGTCATTAATAACATCAGATAATTTCTCTTAAATTTTAAATGGAATATGCTTAATTAATGTAGAATTAAAATTAAAAATTGAACGACATTTTTTTTAATTAAGGTGAAAAAAGGAAAACTAAATTTGTGTTGCTATTTTACTTTTGAAAAACCTACACATGTCATGTAAAAAGTTTCGAATAAATAGAAGTCTGACTTGCCTGGTTGGACTAAATCTGGTATATATGTTGTTGTTGCTTATGCCACTTGTCTGACGTAGTCAGATCGAAGCCCACGAAATTCATCATGGCAAAGGGCTGGAGATACGTCTGCCATTAGCCTAAGCTTTGAGCCCCTGAAGGTGACAGCACGATTTTGCTCACGATAGATGACGACACCATTCGGACCCACAGATTTAACGAGCCCGTGCTCCGTTTGTACTCGGCGAGTATTTGGTGGCATCGGGCATCGAACCCAGGCCTTCCGGTCTGGCGTCCGATGCTCTAACCACTAGACTACCACGGCTCTCGCTGGTATATATAAATGCATTAAAGTTTTACATTGAAAATATTAGGCTGCAACCCATTGTTAGTTATAAAAAAATAATTAATGTAGGAAAAGGATGCAGGTTTTTTTATTTCTTTTTATTCTTATTTGAATTGTAAGAGATGGCGCCACTAATGGAAACCACGTGAATCTTCGCTTCGTGATACAGTGATGTCATATGTCTATGATGTGGCAGAAAACTGGGAGTTGCACGAAAGATTGCACGAAGGTAGGTCGGATGGAATCTGTCTCTCCGGTTTTTGAGAGTGAAGGCGTGTTTTCCGAATTAGTATGGTGCTATATCGGTAGTAAAATGCTCTTGAGTTAATTATTTGAAATCCCTTGTAAATAGTTAAATGTTTTGGTTGTGTTTTAATAAATTAGGTCATTTTAACTCTCTGTGATCATTTAACATTAAATTTGAACCTTCCCTAGACGCCGTCCCACATTAATAAGATTAAATAAAAAAAGAGGGGAGGATTTGAATATTTAAACTCCATATCATTTTTAAAAAATGTTTATGTGCCCTATTTTTTGAGTCTTAATTTTTTTATGAACTGAATAAAGGCTTTATAAGGTTATTGAAATTGAAATTATCAATGAGAAAATGTATCATTTTTCAAAAAATTTCTGCGCGAGATAATGATGATAGTTTTATTTTCATTTTATAATAAACTCCATTGTTACGATTAAGCGTCTGATAAATTTTCAAAGGAAAGGTTGGAATATGTACCAGTGCTTGGTACTATAAAAGTTTTTTCATAACTACTTAAAAAGAGACAAATATGTTCTTTGATATGAAATCATTCAGAAACATGATTTAACTCTGCATAGTTTACTGATTGTTAGTTAACATTGCACTTTGATCTACATCTAACATGATCTTTGTCACATGAAGGCATTTGAAGACATCTCGTTATTAAGACTTCTACTCTTTATGGAGACCCTGCTGTCACTGGTAAAGTTTGATACACCAAATAATAAGCCATTACTATAAAATCGATATCTTTATTGATCTTTCAATTTACTATCAAGAAATGTCATAAACCGAGGGAGTGGTAAACTAAATCGCTATCCTAAATTTCTAAGGCAAATAATTAAATCACTTATCTTGTTGACGATCCGAAGTTACAGCACTATTAAGGCTTGACAGGTGTTACTTGATGAATTGGATTAAAGATTTTCTTCACTAATTCCAAGAACTTCAGATATTAACTTGAATAATCTAACTTCTACAGCAGCTCAACGACCAACTCCTACACTCACTTCGCTAGAGTTTAACTAGCACTCAGATTAACATAAATCACGGTTTCTCTACGAGAAGTGATTTTATAAACATACAATAGAAAAGAAATATTTTTCTCCAGAGGAATAGTCACAGGCATGGATAGGATCCATCCAACTTTGATGTATAGCTCTCCCAGGATTTGAGTATTGATAAGTTTAATGAGCACAAACTCTTCTACATAGTGAATTTTTTTTGGCATTTGAACTGGAATATACGACTAGATATTTCGAAACACGAGTAACATTGGTCACGACCTCGCGACTAAAAACCTTCGACTGCATCCAGATCTGTTGTATGATAGAATTTTCATAATGGTTAAGAGTTGAAGGTTAGCCAAACTCAAATGGAATCACAATTGATTTATTATTTAATAACGCATCATTACTGGTAGAATGTGCAAGGGAACCGAGCTCACATTAAAATTGCTTAGAGCTACAAACCAGCCCATTGCATTATTATCAACAGATTTCGTAATTTTGAACCACGGTTATGAAACGAGGATGATACCTGAGCCGACTCCCCACTATCCCCAGCTCCACACCAACTTGAGGATTTGACAGATTTAACGAGCATTAGCGGTCCTACATTGAGGTACTTTGGTAACACCAGGATTCAAGCCGGTGACTCGACAGTATAACAACACCGTCCTCAATTTCTTCTTTAAGAAAATAACTCATAAAATACTGTTCTGTCAATAAAAGTAAGAAAAGAGATTACGTTTTCTAATAATTTTATATTTTTCGTTGAGCTAGGAATTAAAATTTTTGTAATTTCTTTGTAATATTTGTATAAAATTGACGTTACAATTTTTTCTTCTTGTTAAGTATGGTATCTTTCAGTGCAAGCAATTTTGACAAATGCAACCGAATACATACATACCAAACTAATACAACTACATGCATACGTACGTACATACAATACAATACTTTTCAATTCTCAAATCATTTATTTAATATCTTTGAAAAAATGCTTTGAAGAAAACTTCACTGTTCATACTTAATGAAATTATCGGAATATCAGCAATATATTAAGCAAAAGAACATCTGAAAAGAAAAATTTTCTGTAAAGTTTTAAAATATAAATATACTCAGTTTTTCATATTTTTTTTCAAAAGATTGACTCTGAATAATGAGTTCTTTAAAATTTAATTTTATTCATTGCCATTAAGTAAAAAAAAAATTAACGTTAGTATTAAAAATATTAAATACTTATTAATTATGAACTTTCTTTTGTAATCCTTAACATACAAACTTTTTTTATTTATTTTTTCGGAAGGGTCGAGCACACCCAGAGAGTTAAGAGCTGCCAACTGGTCCTCCGAGAAAGACAAAAAAAGAATGCAAATGCAATACATACGCAGAAAAAATACTGTATTTAAAAAAAGAAGCACTGTAAAAATGCAAAAGATAGAAAAAAAATTACATTAGTGTCTAACGTAAATAGATTGGGAAATATGGAAACAAATAGCTAACCTTTTGTGAATAACATTGTAGTGAAAAATAGAATGCAATTGTAGATGGAAATTGTTTTCATGGGCACGTTTTACTAGATTGAATTTGGCAGAATGGAGGCAGTGAAATAAATGGAGATCAGGGTCTCCGGGAAAATCACATTAAAAATGGAAGTAACTTGAACCTAAATGAAAGTAAACAAGAAAAGGGCCATGACTGGAAAGGAAAAAAAGTTGTTTAGGAATGGGGGCTGAAATTAAATTGGGGTTTCTAAAAAAAGTTTGACCTTTGTCCCGTTTGACAGTCATTCCAGCAGGAAGTTCAAAAGTCGTGAATAAAATTTTTGAAATAATTTTTCAAAAAAAGGTGAGGAGCTTTGCAATGAAGACCTCATCCTCAAAGATCAGCTTTTTTGCAAGACAGTCAGCGAAGTCATTCAAAGGGTTATATTATTGTGAATTTTAACCCAGTATAAGTTGAAAAAATGTTCATAATAAAAAAAGCTTATGTTTAAAGAAGTTAAGATTTGTGTTTGTGTGAGGCTTTGAGAAGTACGATAGACGAGAGGCTGCCTGTGCAAAAGTGAATTTAGAGAAGATAAAGTCTCTCGAAGACCGGGTCACCACGTGAACAACGACTTTGAATCAGCAGACACCTGTAAACAAACGAAAGAGTTTTGGAGATGGCAGTATTTAGCTTCAGCTTCGAGAACTTATTAATTAAATTAAACCCGAGGTTGGAGTTATTTTTTAGTTGTTTCCTGACGTGGTCGAAAGAGACATCAATGAGATCATGTGTGAAGGCTTGTAAAATGAAAGATTTCTGCTTTAAGAGAAAGCATGGGGTTAAAGTAAATAGGTCACAAGGTGGGTAAAAGTACGAAGACCTGAGGATAGCCATTAGAAAGAAATTTTTTACTAGTGAAGAATTATTGGATCCAAATAATGTTCATATTGATAAAATAAAAAAGTCTTCAGAAAAATTCCTAGAAATTCTTTTAAAAAATTCCACTATTTATATTCAATTTTTTCTTCCAACTATCACCACACAAATAAAATTTATTTTATATTCTTTAAAAACAGTGTTAAACACTTTCCTGACAAAAATTCCACCATTCGGACATAAGCAACAATTTCAAATTTCTTGTACACCATACATCAAAAGGATTTATATCAAACCATTTTTAACCATAGTTCCCGCCACTATTTAGAAAATTAGCGCATAAAGAGAGAGTGAGAGAAATTGCACAAATCCTCTGAAATACATCACTTTGGCGATTTAGCCTTTAAGCTTGGCGACTGTCCTTAGTGACTGGTAAACCCCCTCTGACCGACCCATTGAATCTGGATTCTAGGCAGTGAGAGGCTTTCGGCTTAATCCGCGCTGTTCATTAGGTTTTCCGACCTCCCCTTCAGTAAATAGAGCGAAAACCAACTGCAAACCGCAGATAAGCCTCCTAGGAGTCGAACAGTGGACCCCCAAATCTCTTCCCTCTTCGAATATTTTTTCCCCTTGACTTCCTCGTTGTCAAGTGGTGTGGTGGACATGACATCCCGATCTTTTGTTTGAACACTCAGATTAAAGATGGAGTAACAGCCTGATGACAGGCTACAAATCCCACACAGTGAAACGATGGTTTAGTCTGAAGTTAAAATAATACAAGAGAGACAGGGAAAGTTGAGTTTTGCTAATTTTAACTATTTTGGATCTCCCTTAGAAATGAAAATGTTATTATTTTTATTCATACACGTGGAGATTCACAAAATATTGAGGGGAAAATAAGTTTATGGAGAAGTATTGAGATTATGAGAGATGCGCGTGAAAACTCTAAGTGTACTCCATAATTTTAGCTTTTATATTGAAATGGAAGAATACTTTCGTGGCTCTTCTAAAATCACCCATTATGGGTGATATCTCAAATGATCAATATTTGTTATGGGTATTATATATGTTGCCACTAAAAATTATGCTCATTCGCTTGAAAGTTACACTTTATTCAAATTAAATTTTTTCAAAGTAAAAATTTTAAACAAACTTAAAAAATTATTTTGGAAATAAAAAGTGCATGTAATTACAAAATTATAAATAAAAATAAAATATATATAATTGTAATAAAATACTTATTTTCTAAGCTAATGTGTTTTTTTTATAACTTACACAGATGATACACACATTTAAATTGTGATTATGATATATTTTTTGTATAAAAATAAGCCCTTTTTCGATAATTTAATGCATACAAAATACAAAAAAATAAAGTTACGAGTAAACGTAAGTTACTCTTTCATTTTTGTTCTTTTAGTTCCTCAAATTAGGCCAAATTTTGATTCAATGCAAAAAATGCTACATATGAGGTTACAATAAGGTATTGTATAGTGTAATTAGCATTTGATGATATTTATTCATACAAACTGCGGTTTAATGTAAAACTTCTTTATACATTTTTGAAAATATAAAAAAAAATATGCACACCACACAAAATCAAAGCATTCTTTTTCTTTTTTATCATTGACTTACATTAATAAAAAAACGCAAGTATTAAATAGTTATCTTAAAATGACATTCATCTTAAAATTTAAATAGCAGTTAAATCTTTTCTAACAATTTTTAGTTTCAAGATACTTTTTCTGATGCTAGATTTATTTTTTTAAAAAGTTATGACACTCCCAGCGTTTATTTTCTTTTCAGTAATTAAAATTGCAAGAGCAAACTTTTAATAAAATAAATGTTGTACAAGTGCTATATGAACTATTTTTTGGAATAACATTAAAACATTTTTAGCATTTTTATAAGCAGTTTTCAGAGAAATTTTATAAAATATTTAATGTTTTTATGAAATTTATAATTTTTGAAATATTTTGACATACACATGTATAATGCAAAATTCTTCATATATATATATATACAGAGAGAGAGATAAAAAAAATTGCCCTAATTAAAATAATTATAACTTAAATATATCTCTCTAAAAAAATTACTTATCTCCTTTTGCATCTTTGGCATTAAAAATTTAAAGAATGAAAAAAAAATTATAATGTTCAGAAATCTTGAAAGTTGATATAAATGTATTCGTATATTAATTTTGATTTTAAAAATAATAGAGATTTGGATTAATAACTACTTCTAATTTCGAATCTACAATTATCTTTCAAAATTGAGAATCTTTAATCCTTTATTTTCTTTTTTAAAGAAAAGATGAGGCAGGCGTTTAGAGAAATTAGAATCAGTGTTCCGCAACAACATTCTTCAAAGAAGAACGTTTATTGAAAATCTGAAGATGTACACCTCTATAAATTTAGAAAATCTTTCTTAGCAAAACTTGTGTATTAGAACTTCAGAATATCATATTTCGAATGTTATTCTCTAAAATAAAACTTCTGAGGTATTTTAAATTTTTAAAAACTATTTTTAAAGGACTCATTTTTTGGCAAACAATTTTATCTCTCTCTAAATAAAACAAGCTTTTTATGATGCTGTAATAAATTTATTTATACCAGGTGTCCATAATTAAACTTGAAATTTGCGAGCAGTCTACAGCAAAACCTAAACAGTGGAATTGCATGAAAATTGGGTAATGGCAGAATGAAATGATGGGAATTTTAACGAGGGGAAAAAACAATGAGTTTCAAAACCCACCCCTATGTGGCGTATCATAGCTTTTGACAACATATAAATAATCTACTAAAGTTTACAAAGTATGCTCGATATGCTGTCCACCATTGTCTGCTACCATCTGGAAGCGTAAAATCGCATGTTCGACTATTGAAAGCAGCATGAACTGGGGAATGTTACGCACGTGTCGTTCTGTGCTTTTTTTAAGGTCGGATAGAGACGTGATGGGATCACGGTAGACCCTGGCTGTAAGGTATCCGCACAGCCAAAAGTCACAAGGATTCAAGTCGGAGGATCTAGGAGGTCAAGCTGTAGGAAAATGCTGGCTGAGGATTCTGTCGTCACCGAAAGGGCGACGGAGCACTTATTTTCAAACAACGGGCGATGTGTGGAGGGGCACCATCCTGCATAAACACTGTGGTTGTATCACATCGCCTTACGTGAAGATTAGGAAAAAAGAATTGTTCTAATACTGAAGCATACCATTGCCGGTGCCGGTGCATGTTACAGGCTCTGAGGCACTGCGCTTTTCGGGAAAAAACGGACCCACAATGAAGGTTGCAGTAAAGCCTCATCATACCGTTTACATGTGAAGAGTGTAATGGAGTTTGTTAAGAATTGATGTGGGTTGGTACCAGCCCAAATACGGCAATTGTGCACGTTAACCGCAACTTCCAGATGAAAGTGGGCCTCGTCGGTCTACAAAATCTTCCATGGACATTCATCCTGGAGCTGAACTCGCGCAAGAAACCGCAACGCAAAAGTTTATTGACTATCCAGACCATCTGGTAAGAGATGGTCTGGAGAGAGGCTGCACTAGCGACAGTTTATAGCAGTGATCCCCAAAGTGGTCTATATAAATCCCCAGGGGTCTATGACGACCTCCAAGGGGTCTACGTAAGCCAAAAATCAATTTGGGAGTCCATGAGGTGTAAGGGGGGGTCTATGATAGTGGCACTCATTAAACTAGATTGTGACTTGAATTTTAAAAGAAAATTTGTAATCTAATGGAAACCAAATTTTACCTATTTAACAGATTTACTTACTAAATTTAATGAGGTTAGTTTGCATTTACAAGGTGACAGCATAAATTTTATTAAAACAAGAGCCATTTCAGCTTTTCTTTCCTGAGTTAAACTAAAGAAGTATAATACTGGAGGTCCCGAATTTTCCAAATTTGTCACAGAACGTTTTAACCTACGTTCAAAATTTAAGTCCTTTTTATTCAGATTTTGAAACCAGGTTTATGGAATTTCGTGAGGAACTTTTTCATTCCTTTTCCTAGTGTGAAGGAGTTTCAGCGCGGTTGCCAATCTCCAAAAAAAATTAACAAATAATAATATGAAGAAAGAAAGAAAAAACCTGGACACTACCAACAGAGGAGATTTAAGGTTAAACCAGACAAGAGTGATACCAAATGTTGAAAATTTGATATTGTAGGGCTAGAGATACATCCCTTCCATTAAAATAATTTGTTTGTTGTTTAGTTAGTTTATTTAACAGTTTTATTTATTAATTAACTTTTAATTTAACTAATTAACATGTGCTTTTTAAATTTTAAACACTATACTTTATTACAGTTAGAAATTTAATTCTTTTAAAGTAGGAGAAGAAGAACCAGCCACCAAAAAGACATTTAAGTTGATAAATTTGCAAAAATTCAATATTAATTAAGCATGGGTCTATCCCAAACAGAAAAACATGGCAAGGGGTCTATGAGACAAAAAAAATTTGGGAACCTCGGGTTTATAGGGATAGAAGCGTAAGACCTTTCGAAGAATCTTATGAACCGTAACGAGATTGGTCAACAGATGCTGCAATACACCGAACACTAGAGCTGCCGATGATTTGCGATCTGTCTTTCTCCACTCGAGTCGCTACATCATCCACTAACTGTACTGCAGCACACTTTTCTCCCCTTCCTGACAGAGTCCCCAATGTTCCCGTTGCTTCAAACTTCCTAATCATGTTTGTTAGTACTTGAATACTGAGTGTACCTTTTTGTAACCGCTTCAAAAACCGAAATTTCCGTAAAACTTCGATAGCAGAATCTCCGCTTTGGTAAAACAATTTCAAAAGTAAAGCACGTTCCTGTGGAGTCAACGTCATCTTCCTTGACTTGGAAACGAGTATTTCGCCTTTCGCATCTTTATATCCTGCGTGTTGCTGCGGGCGCACAGGCTTACTATTGTTACGACATTTGCATGTGCCAATAGTTTACATTGCCTAACGCCTTCTAGTGGTGGTTTTTGTAACTCGTTTTTCCCCTCGATGAAATCCCCATCATTTTATTCTTCCATATTATCCAATCTTCATGCAATTCCACTGCATAGTTTTTGCTACAGACTGCTCGAAAATTTCAAATTTAATTATGGGCACCTGATACATAAGATATAGAAAGGAAAATGGGGAATTTAACTGAAGAGGAGAGCCAAGAACGATTTGCGTAGCCCCCCCCTCCTCTACCTTCCGGTTCTTTCTCGAAAAATCCGCTTACGTCATAGATCGTAATGTTATAAATTCCTCCAGTAATTTCCAGAAGCATCCATATGGTCGCCAAGTTGCCAAAAATGTTCTCCAACATGGTCTCTAAGTCGCCATATTTATTCGCGAAAAATGATGCCAACTTGATATTTGCCATGATTATTAATAAATCACAGGGCAGAGAGTTTTTAAAAAGCACATCGAAGGAAACAATATTTACTCATGGAAAATTGTATGCGGCTCTGTCAAGGTGCATTACAGGTGCAATTTAGAGGAAAAGGTGATTAGGAATGTTTTGCTTTTGAAGAATCACTAAATTGAAGTGCAAATTAAAATACGGAAATGACTTGAAATTTATTTTTTCTCTGCTAACAACATACTGAAAAAAATAGAAGTACCTAATACAAGTAAGTTACATTTTTTACAATTTGAGCAATGAGTAGGAAAGGTGAGTAGTTTGTACAATAGGGATTGGTCCACCGTTAGGCGGACAAGGGGCACATCCTTCCCCCTAGTTATATTAATTATAATTTTTTTCATATTATTTCATTTAACGCAACATAAAAATTTCCAGACTCCCCCCCTCCGCCCTCCTATGCATTAGTAATTCATAATGTAAAAAAAAATAATTGAAAATTGTGATATTCTTATGAACCTGAAATTAGTTCACAGATTTCGAGATTGCAATTTAAATAAAGAGGAACTGTCAAATACTAATTAAAGTTAATAAGAACAGTCTTTATGTCTGTCGAACTGAAATTTTGAACACCAGTCCATAAGAATTAACAACAAAAAAATAAATAAATTAACTCAGTGGCACAACAGCCCAGGAAGGGCCAAGGCCTTTTGTACCTACCTCAGTTTTCGTGACCTTAAGCAATAACAAAATATTTTTAAAAAAACAATCGGGAGGAATTTATAAGTTGCATTTATATAAGCAAGTTTTACCTTATTCCAGTCGCAAAGAGATTCCTCGAGTTTCAAAGCTGTAATTAGTAAATATTTTTCAATTTTTTTTTTCAAATTTATGAGCTGCAAATTTTAAACTAAAAGATATATACAGTCTCACTCCTACTTAACGAATTAATCGAAACCGAACATTTTATTCATTAATTTGGGGTTATTCGTAATATCGGGATCCAAAAAAATGCAAATTTTCTTCATTTACCTTTTGAAAATTTTATAATAAGCAACAACACATACACAAAAAAAAAAAACCACGCATACTTAGAAACTACATACTTTTTATGCAGCAGCTTAAAATACTATTAGCGAATTATTACGCACCAGTTTATTGAAAAATTTAAAATACAGACTAATAGATGTTTGACAATTTTTTTGATTCCTGACTCGAAAGTGTTCTTTTTCGACCGTATGCAGAGAAGAAAATACTACGTCATTTACAATCTGCTGCATGAAGTATATTTTTTCCAATTTCATTTCAATGTAAAGCATTAGAAAATCTAACAGTTTTAACAGGAGTTTCACAAAGAAATTTCCTGTCCCATTCAAGACCCACGCGATAGGTAACACTCATGACTCGTCTGCACCTATAAAATCTAATAATGGGCTACACCTTTTTCCAGTTGAAAACAAGAAAAGTCTTTTTCTGTTCCGGATGAAAAGTATAAGTCATTCGAAAAGAAATCCGACCTTTTTCTAAATCCAAGCTAAAAAAAAATTCAATTGTTGAAATAATTTGCAAATTTTGGGTTTACTATTTGTTTAATAGATATTTTTTGCTTCACTTTAATCGGGAGGAAAGAAAAACTCGTTAAATAGGGGTACGGTAAATCGGGATCCAACTGTATATCATTTTAAGAAACATTTCAACAATGAATTGAAATTTTAATGTAAAGATAGAATACGTATTTAAAATAATAGACTATAAAATAAAAGTTTTGTATATTCAATGTTATGTATATGTTTTGTCAATATATGTTTTTCCAACTAAATTTATCTTTAAAATTCTTATTGGATCGTCAACAAACGTTTATCACATAATTTATTGTTTAAACATTATTTAAAATAAGAGCAATATTCTGTACTTTCATGACATCGATGTCTGTAACTAACTAAACTATTAATTAAAGTCACATACTTATTATGCTTTATTGAAAAGCCTCAGTTAACCAACTTCAACGAAATAAAGAGCAACTAGTTATAGTTTGTTCATCTCACCAAAAACGAACTCCTCCTAGTTATTAGAGGAAACAATGGAAGAGGAAACGGTCCCATTCTGCCGAATCATTAACAAACAAATCACAGTGTGGTAAAAGGACAGAGATAAGGGGACATATTTTTATCATATTTCTTGTGGTGCGCCAAAAAGTGGAGAAGTTCGTAGGGTGGAGGAGAGAGTGCTGCAAAAGTGGTGTCGGGTTACGCGAGGTGCGTCATTAGGTTGATACCCAAGTTGCAGGGGTGTTGAAGCAAAGATATTTCGAATGCATTGCTTGAGGGGTTTTCCTCAAAAAGAAAACGGGACAATGCTTTTCCTGGAAAACCCAAAGCATTTTTTTGTTTACAATTTATAGAATCAAGTAGTTTTCGTAATTTATGTATTTTGATGCAATTAAATGTATTTAAAAAAATGGACTATCTGATTGGTTTTGCTCGGAAAAAATTAGCATTTTAAAAAAGTTATGTCTTATTTTCAATAAATCTAGTATTTGCTTTAAATTTTCTGTTAATTTTTCAATTGATTAAATTTATTAATAAAACGGTCGTTGGTGGTCTGCTGTTGTTTAATTTTTGTTTTAAATTAAGCGTTGATAATTTAACAGATAAGTTTACTTAAATTTCCCAATCAGATCCAGTTGCTTTATTCTTTATTCGCATTTACATAAAAATAATTTCTAAGTTTATTTCCTCCCTCCCTCTCTACAGCTTTCATTTACATAATCACAGTAGTCTTTTTCTACGATTAATTAAAATAAATGAAATTTTAAATAACCTTACATATTTACATTTGTACCTTAAAAGTGGGTGTTAGTAAAAGAAAAGCGCCCATTCAAAATGTGCTTTCAGCATTTAGGGAAAAGGTCATTGGTTCTTCGTTACATCCGTGAGATCTATAACTAGCGATTTTCGAGTGGAATCGGATGAAATTCTGATTTTACCCCAAAACTATCACATGGAGTAAAGTGGGGTTTCTTGAATTTAAGTTCTCAATTCAATTTCTCTTCAATGTCATATTGAATGATGTGGATTTCGTGAATGAAGTACTATCTCCATGAAATATCTTCATTATTTGCTTCTGGCTTAAAATTGCGTAACTTCTCATATGTGTCTAATGTGGCAATAATCCAATCATTCATCGAAGCTCTTGGCTTGAAATATGTCTCTAAAGACTTAAAAAATTAGATTTATTCTGAGAAATTAACCAGTTTCATGTGGAAATTTGTCAGACAATGATTTATTAATTGCACAAAATTTAATTATATATCACTAATATATTATAACTAACTGGTTAAATTTTTTATTATTAACACAGTTATATAATTAGTATACATCCCCAATGATCAGTAGCACACACAAAAAATTTTCAAGGGGGAGGGGTCTATGGTCGAAAGTCCCCCCCCCCAACTCGTATCATACCTTAAGACAACACCAATTGATTTTTCAAATTGTGCCGATTTTGTTAACAAAAAACAGTAAAAAAATAAGTTATTGAATTAATAATTAACATTAATTAATAAAATAAATTGTTAATTACAGATACTTAATTAAATTTTACGTTACATATATATAGGATTATCCTCAATGGAAAAAAAACTCAAGGGCTTTGGGGGGGGGGGTCCAGACCCCTAGGACTCCCCCTTTGTGTGCGTCACTGCTACTGATATATTAATTTTTAAACCAAGCTTACATATATATATATATATATTCAATGTGAAACCGTATCGTTACATAGCAAGAAAAACTTATTTACTAAGGAAAAAGTATGAATATATTTTTAAAGAATTAAGAATTTTTTATAAAAGGATGTAAAATAAGAAAGCAGCAAAAAAGCGATAGTTTTTTTTATCGAATTGTTTCAATGCGTTTACCTGTTTGTGTGAGAGAGAGATAAATATCTGTTAAAAATAATTGTTTCATAACAAACATCTGTAATACTTAATCTTTATTATCATTTTTGACTGCATCTTTGAAACTCAAGAGTTTGTTAAAAATAATAAAGTATTTATTATTTCCTTTTCTTCTCCCTAAAAAGTAAAGAATTAGAATTAATGCCGAATCTATATATCTAAATGTTTCTATGTCTTTATGTTATGTGCAATTCTGTCTCATTTATAAAGTAACGTGATTAGACCTCTGCAATAAATTTCAAAGTTTCAATATCTCCTACGCATCTGCTGAAAGGTGGAAAATATTTCCTAGTGAATGAGGAGTAAGCTTTAATTCAGATAGTATTTAGTTTTACGTCTTGAATATAGTATTACAGACACAAAAAATGTAACTTTCTTTCTCATTAAAAACTACCCATGAAAGAAAAGAGTGTAATTTAATTAAATCAATAAAAACCTTTTGAAGGAGTCCAGCCGGTTAGTTTTTATTGACGAACTATTGCTTATTTTTAATATTAATTTAATTTTAGGTTAATTATATAAGATAATCAGTAATTTTTATGGATTTGTATTTTATTGTGGCTTGCATTTAAGGTGCTGATATTTCTGCTGTAATCTGTAATAAAGCTTGAAAGACTCACATATTTGTCAGATGCACGTCTTAATTTTTTAAATAAAAGTATTATTTATAAGTTCTTATAAAATATGACACATTTAATCTTCAAATAGTATATATTTGAACGTAAGCTGTAAAGGGATAATTATGAATATATAATTTATACATTTAATTAAATACACTATGGGGCCAAAATAGATCTCCATTTCTAATTTGAATGAATGTATATTTAAATAATTATTGTTAGTAGCAGATATTAAATTATATTTAAATTTAAAAAACTAACCTAATGCCTTATGGAAGAACAACATCTCTTTTAGGTATAATTTGATTTTTTTCGAATAATGGCTTGTTTGTTTATTATTTCTTTATTTGTTTTATGTGTTTCATTTTTATACGAGCCTTTTTAAGCGAAAGAGTAAATTTTACTTCAGAAATTACACATCGGTACTACACTTATGAATCCGAAAACCCACTTTTGTATCTAATAGGATATTATCATCTCATATCTCTCGAATTCGAAAGTAAGAATGAAATTTCTATGCACAGATTTTAATTTGAAATAAATTCGTTTTCGGTTTTTCGCTCAATATTCATCTCTTACTACTTTCAAATTTGATATAAAAATTTAAAAAACTTACAAAATTTAATGTGAATATAACTTTTTTTAATGTGTATAATGTAATCTAAAAAATAAAACTATATACTAGCGGCCGATTTTATTAAAATTTTATTGATATTGCTTAAATATATGTTGAATTTTTTTTTAATTATGCATTTTTATGGATTAAATTCATGGCGATTACGTTATAAATGTGCTCAAATAAATATTTTCCTTTGAGTTCAAAACTGACATTACATATAATTTCAGATTTAATGTCCAAAACTAAGGATGCTTAGTTAATGATAAGAATGTTCAGATATTAAGATTCTTCAAACAGCTTTTTAATATAAAATATTTAAGGAAAAAAAATTTTTAATACGTTTTATTTTTTAATTAAAAAAAAATGTGTTTTTTATGTGCGTTATTATTTTTAACAGATATCTTTTATAAAAAAAAAACTTTTTGTGAACAGCAAAAATTAGCAACAGAGAAACGTATGAACTGATTGGCTAAAAACGCGTGATTGCCTTAAACACGGGATTATGACGTCACATGAATGTTATACAAATCAACTACTCAAATCAGTAGCATAGAAAACAACTCAAGGGAATAAATAGTCTATAAACAAATGTAGCATCTAATTTTCAAAAGGTGCCTCATCTATTAGCATAATCTCTTATTATGAGAAAATTTTAAAGTATAAATCAAAGTAAATATAACAAAGTTATAAAAAATAACTTCGAGTACTTGCGAGAACTACCAGTGTATTACTCATGATTTTAATTTATTGCTCGATGTATTGTACATTTGTAATTTACTTCACAAAACAAATTTTCTCTCTTTAATTTTATATTTAGATATTGAAATAATTTGACTCTACATCCCTACTTATAGTAATAATTATAATAAAAAATATTATTTTAAAATATTACAAATTGTGTGAATTTTTTATGTAAACTATTTAATAGCATATATATATTTCTGTGTGTGTGTTGTGTTTAAAAATATACTGAAATATTTTTGTTTCTTGTTTTATAAAATGTGATTGCTACAGGATGAAGTTTCCACTTTGCGATAATCATAGTCTTTCTTACAGTAATTTCCCGTTATAATTAATATAATGCTGGAAAGTGTAAATATATTTTTTAAATATCTCATTCTCAAGGAATTTTAAATAAGTGCAACGAAAAAATATATAGTATCTTTAAGAATTTTTGGCTGATTTTTAAAAGAGGGATGAAAAAAAATAGAAGAAAAAAAGATAAAAATATAATAAAATACAGTAAGGCTAATAAATTTCGGTTTTCCTATTTAACTCACTTTTGTAGTTTATATTTTTTTGATTCATCGAATAATTAACAATTCGGTATCCATCTTCTTCAACAACTGCATTAAAGAAAAAGTATCCTTTACTCTTCATTTTTTGAAATTATTGAATAGTTGAAGTGAAATAAATGAGAAATATTTAAGAAATTTAAAGTTAAGGACATAAAAAAAGTTTCACTAATTTTTATATGATCATAAATAGCTATAATTTGTACTACTAAAATCACTATATTGTTTAATGTCTTAATTAAATATTGTAAATTTAGTTTTCTACTCATAAATTAACGAAAACTGCCTTAAATGAAAAAATTATACAATTTATTATTTTAAAACAAACAGAAAAAAATTAAGGTGTATTAAATCATTGGTTATTCGTTACTTTGTTACTAATTATAATTTTACAAGCTTAATCATTAAACATTAACTTATATTGAGCTATCATATCCAAAAGAGGTTCAATCAGTTCGAAAGCCCAGCACCGGCGTTGATATAAAACTCATGGATCGAAAGTCAGAAACTTGAAATTTTGAAGTGCTTCCCCCAATGGTCGGTTGCCCCGCGCCAGCGATATCTTACACTGATGATGACATTATCAGTGGCAGGCCCTAACGAGTGATGCGTTGCCTAGCAACAGACCAAGCGCCGCATCTGATTAGCATCAACCCCTCGTGCATCCAATTAAAATATTGATAATGGAGCCTTTCTTTTCCCATTCATAAACCCACCGTGAACTGTCCTAACCTGTGAAAAGGCATATCTGTGCTTTTCCAGACCCGAACTTGAGGAGAGCCTTCCTGTAACGAGAAAGCTGTCTCATCGCCGGAAACGAGTCTTTTATTTCGAAATGTGATGTTGATTAAATTCAATTAAAACTTAAAATTTTGCTAAACAAAATTAATGAGGGTCTCCGTGGTATCAATTAATAAGCCGCGGATGTATGTGTTCTCGATACAATGTAATTTATCTTTCTGCTTTATCTAATATTTGGCGTAATCTAGCACAAAGTAAAACCTTATCATGAAATTATAACCATAAAAGGGCATGGGTACTTATTTTTTCCCCGAGTTTTTGTAATTATTGTTTAGTTCTGTGAAGGCGTGATTGCTTATAGAATGAATTTAAATCGTATGAAAATATAGGAAGCCATTAAAGTGGCAATTCCTGATTGATTTTATTTGTTGAATAACATCACGTGTTTAGAAAAAACTCAGTGAACTATTAATAAAAATTTTTACTATTTAGTGCATTGGTCAATTGATGATGACACACTTATTACGTCAGTCATTGATGCAACACACAAGATAAAACCTTTAAAGAACAGTTAAAGATGTTAGTTGCTTCCATGAAATTGGATAATCCAACTAGAATGAAGTTCGTGTCCAAAGTGACTTAGATCTCTCTTCTCCCCTCTCCCCTCCTTCCTAGAACAAAAATTAAAAATATTATTACATTTTGAGATAAGTTCTAACAAAAAAATTGAGTATCTCCATAATGTCAGTTTTATCAAATTTTAAAATTCTTTCAATTTTTCAAGTTTTTTAAAATTTATAAGAAACCATGAAAAATGAACTACATGAACCAGAAACCATGTACTACAAATTTTAAATTAATATTGTAGTGTAACTAGTACACACTCTCTCTCTTTGAGATTTGAAAATCCTTCTTTCTCTCTCTTTACGTGCTTTCGCGAGTCAAGTATGCCAAACAAACGTCAAAACCCAGAGTAACTACGAACACTCACACAGATATATATATATATATAATATGCCAGATCTGGGAAGTTTAGCATCAAAATTAAGTAAATAATTAAAAATAGAGCGAACTCTTTACTATTGCGTAGGGATTTGAGGGTGAAAAAGATTACTTAAAGGTAGAGTGAGCGCTGACGTAAGAGAGACCTACCATGCACCTATGACAGATCAGTCTTTCAGCTCTCCTTCTTCTAGAACTTTTTACAACAAGCATGAACATTAACCAAATGATTGGCTCGACCAATCAAGAAGCAGATTATCAGCATGATAACGAGAACTTCGTTTAACAGCTATTTCACCGCCAGATATGGGATTGGGGGTCGCAAGAGGCTCATATACCCAGGTATGATGACTGTCAGTGGGGCACACAAGGGGGGTGTCCTGGGGATCCAGACACCCCCCAAAGCCCTTAAGTTTTTTTTCGATTAATGATAATCTTATATATTTTACGTAAAATTTAATTAAGTACTTGTAATTAACAACTTATTTTATTAATAAATGCTAATTATTAATTCAATAATTTATTTTTTTACTGTTTTTTGTTAACAAAATCAAAAGAATCAATTGGTGTTTTCTTTAGGTATTATACAAGTTGGATGACTTTCGACCATGGACTCCCCCCTTGAAAAAATTGTATGTGCGCTACTGATGACCATTATGACGTAAGAGAGAGAGAGCATAAGCGAAAAGACTGACTGGTGACTCCTCGCTGCCATGTTGTCTTTTGTTGCATTAGATTGGGCGCCAAATAGCCGCCATGTTGAATTGGATATGATTGAAGAACAATAAAGTGGATGTTTTAAAGATGATGCTCTCTTCATTTTACCAGCAGGGCCTGTCATATATATATATATATATACTATATGATATAATATATATATTATTTAGTCTATCATGATAGTCTAAGACTTTATGTCTATCATGATTATAGTTATATCTTAGGTTTATAACTATTTTGTGTATAGTTTTGTAATATATATATATAACACATCGCTCAATAAATCCCGGACCTAACAAATAAAACAACAACTTTTCTGCAAAATTGAGCTTTATTTATCAAGATAATTCCCTTCAAGAGTGATACATGCAGCCCAGTGCTCTTCTAATTTCATAACACCTTTTTCGTAGAACAATTTGCCTTTGCTCTCAAAATAGGCTTCTACTTCGGTAAATCACTTCTTCATTTGTACCAAAACCTCTTTCCCTGCAGCATTCTTTTAAGATTTGCAAACAGCCAGTAGTCACTGAGGGCCAGTTTAGACTGTACGGTGGGTGGAAAAGTAATTCGGAGTGCAATTCGATCAATTTGATCATCGTTTCCATGGACTTACGTCACGGAGCATTGTCTTGGCAGTACTTTTTATTTTGCATTTGAGGACGTTTTTTCTTTATTTTTTCATTCAGATGATCCAATAACGCCATGTAATATTCACTATTAATTGCTTTGCCTTTCTCAAGGTAGTCCAAAAAACAAAATCAAACGAGCATCCCAAAATACGGACGTCATAACCTGTTAACTGACGTTTGAGTTTTTGGTTGCTTTGGACGCCTTTCACTGGCTTCTGTCCACTCAGCTGAGGATCTTTTTCATTCAGGCGTGTAGTAATGTATGCACGTTTCATCTACTGTCACATATCTACGTAAAAAATCCTGTTTATTTTGCTTAAATAGCTAAAAACGCTCTGAATCGTCGATGCGTTGTTGTTTTTGACCAACAGTGAGAAAACGCGGCACCCACTTTGAACACAGCTTTCTCATTGACGAATGATCATGCAAAATAGCATTTGCACTGCCTTCTGATACCTTTGAATTCTCTGCTATCTCACGCAACTTCAATTTATGATCGGCTAAAACGATTTTATGCACTTTTTTGATGATTTCTCGAACAACTGCAGAATTTGGGGGACCTAAACGTTCAACGTCGTTTGTGTCTGTACGACAACGTTTTAAGTCAGTATACCATCTTTTAACAGTTGTTTGCGATGAAGAGATTCCGTATAACTTTTATCAAGCCATTGTTTTGCTTGAATAGTGTTTTTCCCCATCAGAAAGCAATGTTTGATTAGCGCACGAAATTCTTTTTCATCTATGGTTTCCAAACAGTTGCCACTGTTGCCACAAAAAACTACTGTAACTATATAACTAAACAAGATGTTCTTTCGAAATTTTGACAAGTGCCGTTTGAAAGTTAGTACTGCTAGGTTAGGCTTAGAAAAGTTAGAAAATAGCGCCATCCATGTGATAGTCCCGGGACTTATTGAGTGATGTGTTATATTGATATTTCTAAAACACTAAAAAAGATTTTTTTAAGCATGGATATCAGTTTGAGTTCTAAAAATCAAACAATAAAAGTTTCAAAACTTGGTAAAAAGAAAAACTATTGTTTTTGTTTACTTCAAAGGGAAGATAATTAACATAAATTACTTTGTCGACGTCTAATTTTTTTCTTTTATTTGCAAAGTGCTCTTCCCTGTTTGGAGGGGGGACAACTCTGTATGATAACGATATTCTCTAATAATAATGTTCCTTTCCACCATGGAGAATTGATTCAATCCTTCTTTAGATATAAATGACCATTAGAACTGAATGGTAAGAAATTGATTCATGCTCTCGTTGGAATTCCAATTAAGAAAACTTTCAGCAAAAAGAAAGATATTTTTATTTACAAGTAAAGCTGTTAGAAAACTGAATAATAAAATGATAAACCAATGTTAGATAAATAATTTTTTAAATATCAAATCTTAGATACCTCTATTAAACATAAGGGGTTTCGCGCCAGACTGACCACTGGAACATCTGTTCGTGTACCTCAGTGATCAAGGTCATGAAAACAGAGATTGACACAGTAAACCTTGACTCTCTTTAGGCTGTTGTGACACTGAGTTCTGTTAGAATCTGTTTTGAACGTTTTTTTTTTAAAAATGAATATATAGTATTTTATTTAGGAGAGTCTAAGATTATTACCACATCTTTTTATTTCTAATATACTGAATGAATCTTACTTCGATAAAAAAAAAAAGCTTAGATCAACATGCTTTTTAACACATGGCATATAATTAATTGTTTCGTAAAAAAAATCCTGAAATAATACATGAGAACAGGTTACATACTTTTCAGTTAAAGCTTTTTCAAATGTCCTATTCTTTTATGATATCCGAGAATAATGATACTTTTAATTTAATTCATAAAATAAATGTATTAGATCATTAATGTAATGGAATCGAACTGAGTTTACTCTAGTCAAATTATTTTTGAAAAACTTCATAAATTAAAATTTTAATGTTGATATTCGATCTTTTTTTTTTGTAATTAAAAATAAAATGTGTATACATATTATCTTTTTTCTCCTTCTTTTAAAAAAAAATATTTTATTCCAAATATGGTATTGCCTAAGATTTTATTATCGAATTATTCCCTCAAATTTTTATATTTAACTATAGTTAGGAGTAGTTCAAAAGGATCTCTTGTTGAGTTAAATATCATCGATACAAATATTTTAGGAGAGAGAGATTTTCTTTTTCATTTGAATTTAAAACCTTTTTCCGCTAGCAGTAAGCAACATTATCTCAGTTGCTCTTTGCAATTATAAACTTCGCTGACACAAACATTTAACAATTGCATCTTAGGTAACAGTTTTGAAAATGCGTAGTTGCAAAATTTGATTTGATCTGATCGGTCTTCGATTTGAACACTGAAGCTTATTATTTTAGAAAGAACACTAATTGAATTCGGTAACCCTAAGATTAAGAAAGTTTTCAAGCGAGACTAGGGTAAATTCCTGACCAGCAAAGAGGGACCTAAAGCAAATGGTACTAAAGTTTCAAGTGATGCTTAGTGCCTTACTTTAAGCAGACGATGGGAAGTTAGGCCTGTATTTTGATCATAAATTTATCTTTTCCAAAAATCAAAGGATTTCCCTAAAATCAATGTTAATTTCTTGAAGAATCTATTCCCAGAGTTATGATGGAAGTTTCTCTCTCCAGTTACCCATGTAAATTCATTTTCAAATGAGGAGCTTTGAATCGATGGAGCCATTTTAACTGAAATCGGGTCGAAAAATAATTTACATCCAGATTCATCTATCAACCGTTTTCGGGGCTTTCGCAAGTTGCCTAATCACCTAAAACGTTAAAGATGAAAGCTTTTCAATGATTAATCGAGGAAGAGTCGATAATCGGTGCGAAAAATGTAAGTGCCCCAGCCATTATAATCCATCCGATAAAGGCGCGATAAATTCTTTTCCGCCGCTTCTTCACTGCGACTGTAACTGTTCCTCTTATCGTTCGTATTTTCCAATATGGCGGCCAACTCGAGTGCGAAACAATGGCTGGCAGAAGTTCACAGTTGATGCTTCACTGCAGCAAGCTTTTCGATAAAATTACGCTTTTGTTTTAATCGCTCGTGTCTTTATAACGCGAAATTCTCACGTTGATTGAGTTGGAGTGTTAAAAGAGTTGAGATTTCTGCCATTACACAATGACGCAACCCTTTAAAAAAAAGAGCGTTATCCGTATGGCGCGATAAAATTTATCAGTAAGCACAGCATTCCGCATAAACGTTACTCGATAAAGAAGGGGCCCCGTAACCTTTGTCTTCGCCGCAAATGAAAGTGGAATTTTAATTTTGATGCAGCCAGCCAAAAGTGGGTCTTCTTATCAGGACTTATGAGTAATGAATTCTTTGTTAGAGCGTGACAAAATTCCTGCCCCCATGCTTTGTTCCGAGCGTTTTGTTTGTCTTTTACTTCTCGAAATTGCATTGAAAGGCATTTTATTTTTACTTTCACCATTCAGTAATGACGAATTTCTGCTTTGTTTTATAATTTGAAACTGGGGTTTTCTCTTTTTCCCAAAATATTTTGTACTGTTGTGGAAATCATTGAATTTCCTCCTTTCGCTTATTAAATTATTTGCGCAATCAAGCTTAAGAAGATAGAGAATGCCGAAAATCAAACATTTGCATTTATTTAAAATTAAGAACATTGTCGCTAAACAAATATTTAATCGCGATATGAACTAATTCTGAATGGAGATTTATTAAACATAATTTCTTTTACTAAATAAATCTCTCCTTTCAGAATAATTCCATTTAGTATAAAGTAATAAGAATTTATTCGGTAAGCAGGTTTATATAAGGAAAGTTTTTTCTCCCTCTGAAAAGCCATCACAAAACTGATTAATTTTGAAAACTTCCTAATTTTGTATTGAATGTTTGTTCGATATTTTAAAATTGAATTAGTATTCTGTTATTTTAAATTAGCATTTGTCTTTTAAATAAAATCTCTAATCTGTTAGAGTTACTCTTCAAAGAGGTCGCCTAAAATATAAAATATGAATTAAATAAAACATTAATAAAATGATGGATATTTATCACTAACTGTAGAGAGAAATACAAAAGAAAGTAAAGAAAAATTATTGGTAAACCAAGTGTAAAATACATCATTCAATGAGAAACAGACAATTAAAAATTATATTTTACTGCAGAATATGTATGTTTAAATAGTAAAAAAAATGGAAATAATATATATGAAATCGTAAAAGTATTAAAGCAACCTAAAATATTCGTATGCAATTCTCTTTTGTTTTGAAAAAATTATTTTTAGGTATTTCCCCAGGCTTTTGAAAAAATTGTATATTCCTAGAACTTGTAGCTTTTTAAGTTCATAAGGTATGTCATTTTGTCATCTTTAATAAATAAACGGTATTTCGATGTATTTAGAAGTCAAATTTTTTATACTTATCTCTCTCTCTTTTTTTTTTAAAACTATCATTTTAATACCCGGCGTCTAATGCGTACTCATAAATTTCGATATTTTTTGTGTTAAAACTACGCGTTATACGCCGAATTTTACGGTGAATATTCCTGCGTTCTCTGTTTTATATTGAAAAATAAGACATTTTTAAATGTGCTTCTTGATATTTATAAGACATTTTTAAATGTACTTCTGAATAATAATTTATTTAGAAATGTTTCATAAAAATATATGTTTTAATGATTTTTTAAGTAAAAATTCGGTATTTTTATCTTTACAAATTTGTTTTGTGTTTCAATATATTATATATATGAATGCTGTATTTTCCAAATCGATTAAATCCATAAAACAAATAGTTGAGAAAAATAAAATATTTTATATTATTTTTTCAAATTCTTTTAAAATTTTATTAACTTGTTGGTTGGCAGGCTTTTTGTCCTTTGCCTCAATCATTAAATAAAACTTGTAAGTGGCAGTCGTCGTTCTGTTTATGTCCTATTTTGTTAGGATAATAACTAATTATTTCGTAATGAATCTTGCATTAAAATAGCAATGTCGTTAAAAAATGTTTAATTTGTATATGTTATACAGTCCAATTAAAAGGAATTTTTCATTTCTATCGTATTTCTCATGACACATATGGCTTATATAAAATATAATGATCCTCAAAATTTCTAATTAATTCATTTTATGTATAAGAAACCTACAAAAATGGATTTGGAAACTTGAGATCACAGAATCAACAAAAAACATTACAATAGTTATAATAGTTTTTATTCAGATCAAGAAAGTATCAAAATAATTATACGCATTAAGGGGTTTTCTTAACCAAAACCTGATAATAAATATATTATGATTATATCACTTAACTTGTTATCTTTATTGAAGTCTATTCAGTTAAACTTGAAAGTGATTCATTAACATATCCAAGTGGATTACTGATCCAATTTCTGTTATAAACATATACCTATATCTAGACATATTATACCAGAGTATTCTGGAATAAGGATTACTTAAAGAATGCTAAAAAAGATATTATGCTATGTAACAATATTTCTATTAACTCTAATGACATTAAAAGCAGTAAATATTTTTCTAGTAAACATCAAAATAGTAAATTCTGCAATAAAAAAATTCACTTTTACAAAAGATGTGGGGACAATAGATGTAAAACTTGTAAAATGATAAATAATGATCAAATCAAAGATAATTCTAAATTTACATTCTGCAAGACATTTAACTGTATTTACTCATTGACATGTAAACTATGCCATTTTAAATATATTGGACAGACTAGTAATAAAATTAATATTAGAATTATATAATCAACATAGATCAGATAGTAAAAACTTTAATAGTATAAAAAATTCAAATAAAATAGAAATTAGACACTTCCATACACATGGTTTTGAAAATGTTGTGCTCAATATTATTAAAGTAGTCCCTAATGTTAAAGATAGACTATGGTGGGAAAATTTCTACATTAAGTATTATAATACAATTTATCCTTATGGACTAAATGTATTATATCTAGGAAAAAATATTCTTAATGCTATTAAACAAAATTCTCAAGATTATTATTACAGTAAAGAAATCAAAAAGACTAATAAAATAAAAACTAGAGGTAATAGGACTAAAAGGTTAAGCAGAGACGAAAATGTTATTTCAAAAGGTATTAGCGATATATGTAATAGTTTCGAGAACAATTTTAATATAAAGCACATTAAATCTTTCATGTTTGGATTAAGTAAGACAGAAATTTGTATTACGGATAATATACTAAATTCAGATAAATTTATAGATAGTCATGCTATACATATCATAAGAGACATTCTCAAATTTCTGAAGCATAAACATAAAATAAAAGTCAATGTAAATAAAAAATATCAAACAGAATATTGTACATTATTATATATGAATAAATCTTTTGATAATATTAATTTTTCTAGCATTTTTAAAAAACACATGTCTACTTTCCCAATTCAAAATATCACTATTAAAAAAGGCTTTTAAATATAATAAAAAATAGGTAGATCAATTTTTAACTATAATGCACCTATCAAGCAAGAAAATTTAATATGTTATTGTAATGAATTTAAAGAATTCAAAGATAATTATCACCAGCATGTTATTACTGGTGATCTCAATATTGTAAAAGACAATAATCTTAGAAATATAATGAATAAAGGTACTGGTTTTAACTTATGATTTCCAATAATAATAAAATTATCAAAAATCAGTTATATAATGATATTGAGCAATTTATTTACAAAATTGCTATTAAATATAGTATGCCTATAGAGGCATTCACAGAGTTTAAATGTAACATTACACAACAGATTAATAAATATAACTTTAGTACAGATAATAACATCTTTTTTAATGATATTAAAAATCAGATTAAAAAATTACAAAATAAATTTATTATAGTTTGTATTGTAAAGTGCCTGGAAATTTTGCCTTCATTTGTAAATACTATTATAGTTTAATGCTCAACAAACATTTTGAAAATAATACAGCTTTTATTAGGTCATCAATTTCTGATAGAGAAATAAATAATCGAATTTGGCTTTCATAAACAATTAAAAATACAAATTAATATAATTTTAAATTCCACATGTATTTCTTACTCCTAAATTTCATAAAGATCCAGTAAAGTTTAGAACAGTTACTAATGGTTTTAATACATATATATCAGCAAATCAGGCAAAATTCTACATGAAATGTTACAAGATACAATAAATAATCTAAAAACTTCAGCCATTCTTAAAAATAGTACAGAACTTATTGCACAAATTAAAGATAAAAAGATATTTTCAGTATTTAATTTAGATTTTGAAGATCTTTTTAACTCAATTAATATTGATGATATGATAAAAACACTAGTAAAATTATATAAAGATAATTTGTTTAAAAATGTCAAATATGATAGATTTGGTTCTCTACTCGGGTTAGTTCTAAAAGAGAATTATGTTTATCATAATGGTAATTATTATCAACATATTAAGGATCTGCCACAAGGTGGCCTAGCTAGCAACTATCTTGCTAATTTATATTTACGTTGTTTTGAAAAAAGTTTCACAGACAACTTAGAATTTTACTTTTTTCGTTATATAGATGATATAATCATTTTTGGCAAGCAAGACAACTTATACCTAATATTAATTTTTATCCACAATATCTTAATTTAATACAGACAAATAGTAACAGTTACGAAGCAAATTTTCATGATATAGAATTAAATTAAAAGATTATAAAATAGTTACTAATATTTATGATAAACGAGAAGACTTTAATTTCAATATTATAAAAAGTACCGCATTGGAGAGTAATGTGCATGTATCTATATTCAGAAATATTGTTCTTAATTACACACTACGCAATAAATTTCTAGTTTCTAATAAATCAGAAAAAATAAAAAATTATAAACATTTTACTAAATACTGTTTAATTCAAAATACCCAATTAATTTTATTAATAGATATTTAATAATGAATTCTAAATAGTAAGGATTAAATTTCCATAGTTTTAAAAGGTTTATATTATAGATTTATTATTCTTCCTAGATAGTTTTA
>BMAO01009615.1:0-18201 GCA_019973975.1 Trichonephila clavata | reverse complement strand
TCGATATAGCAGTGAAATACCTGTTACGAAAATAACTTTCTAAACTTCTGAGGGAAAAAAGGAAAAAGAGAATATTTATCAAAACTATTTCTTCATTATAAGCATTATTTGGTGACTTTTATTCGGTGTTATTTTTTTTATGAACTCATTTATTTTATTTTTGAATTATATCTTTGAAAATGCTGTGAAATTAGATTAATTTCTTACAACTTATTACAACGAATATAAATTCTTGTCGAACTTCATTTACAGATTTTTTTTAGAATGCATGAATATTCCCCATAATTTGAAGGAAAATAAAAAAAAGCAGCAACTCTAATATAAAGGGGTGATCAAAACACTTTATACACACTTTAATGAATATAAATGTATGTATTATAAGTATTACAACAAATAAAAATGACAAAGTTACAATAAGTGTTCAAACTGTAATCTACCCGCCTCCAAGCATTTTTGAGCACGATGCCGTGCATTGTTGGTGACATCTCTCAGAGTAGCTACAGGAATTGCTCGACTAGCCGTTTCATTTTCATTGCGCTGCTCTCCGAGTGTGCGCGGTTTCTTGCTGTACATCACGTTCTTGAGGTACCCTCATACGTAAGAGTCAAGTGAGGTTAAATCAGGTGAACGTGCAAGGTACTCAATCAGACCCCTTCGTCCAGTCTAATGACCCGGTGCAACGCTAGCCAGATAGGCATGCATATCTTTATTGTAATGAGGTAGAATGACATTTTTTGGATGAAAAAAAGGGACATCACCAAACAAAGCCTGAATGCACAGTAAAATTAATATCTCAACCATCTCCAAGTAACTCCTTCCAGTAATTGTACCCTCGAAAAAGAAAGGCTCAATCAAGTTGATATGTGTTGCTGGCGTGATCGTCCTCTATGAATATCCATTATTGTTCCATCAGTTTCTAACTTATCGTAAAGACGAGCAATACCTAAATGTGTTGGTGGTTCCGTTCTATATAGTTTCCTCTAATGTCGTTGCACTTCACTGAAAGTCTCGAACTTTCAATACCATTTCAAAATGCATTCTCGCTGCTCGAAAGTCAGACGTACTTGCGCCATGATCTCACTATCCCTATTAAAACACTAGCGCCAACTGTCGCTGAACTATTGTTGAACACGTCGAAACACTAATACAACTGTTAGTACCAACTTATCAAACTTAATCCCATAGCTAATGTGTTCTGAAACTTATGGCATTAACACATAACCCAGTCTTAAAGTGTATATACATATTTTTTATCACCCCTGCATATGCATAAACTGTCGTTCAGAAAGCAAAATATAAAATCATAGATTTGTGTGTATTTTACTCTTATTATTTTTAATATTTTAATATGTACATATAAGCAATGCATTTAGGATTAATTCCTTAATCCTATGATAAAACACCCCTCGGGGGCTCGCCTTCTTTAGGTGAGTACGGGTGTCACAATCCCGAGGTACCCTAGTGATCTTTTCCTTTACCCAAGGGGTTTACTGTCTTTGGTAAACACGGGCTTCACAAACCCGGGGTACCCTAGTGATCTTTTTCTATTTTCGACTATCATTCTTGTCATTCAATTCATTCTTTCTTTCTCTTCCCGTCTAGACCACAGATTAAAATTTTTTATATACTTATGAGTAGTATTCAACTTTTCTTTATTTTTGATTGAATTATGTAATTCATATTGTTACTAACACAGTTTAGTTTCATTTTGCAAAGTATTCATTTAGATTCATTTGTTGTTTAGTTTTCTGTATTTTTGATATTTTTAGTATTTTTGATATTTGTGTTTTACTAACAACGTTGTTTGTCAACTCGCATGTTTGCCGTGTGCGGCGTCCCGTAAGGAGGAAAATGGTGTTCTGGGGATACCTTTGCGTTCCCTTTGGCCCATGCTTCGCTGTAGACGGGAGGCAGGAGTGAGCCCGCTCCTGTCAATCGGCTGGTGATGAGTCTCTTCGGAGACATTGCTGTAGGGTTAGTGCTTAGTAGGCGGGTTTACCCGTTGGATTCTCGCCCTGATGCTGTAGCACTATATTCTGGGTGTACTCCAGGTAAGCGCCGTGCCTGGCAATTGGCAGATGTCCAGCACACTGCCTCCCTTGTTGGACTCCGTGGTGGGTGGAGGCACGCCAGAATGAAGGTTTTTCTACGCTTATGGATCCAATTCAGAATGGCCCGGGTAAAGGCCTTATTTTACCCACTCTTAACGTTGACAAAATTTCTACCTACACTAGATTTTTAATTTTATCTTTACCAAATAACGAAATGTGTCTAGAAAAGCTCCTTTTGCAATCCAGAAAGCTATTCAAGGAATAGGTGGAGAACCTAAATCCGTGAAAAAATTACGTTCTGGTGACCTACTGGTTGAAACTTCCTCTGCTTTGCAAACAAATCTTTTTTGTTGGCAACGACCTTTTTAGAATCCCCTTTGACAGCGAGTCCTCACAAATCCCTAAACTCCAGCCGCTGTGTCATTTCTGAACCTGACCTATTGACCACCCCTGAAGCAGAAATCCTTGATGGATTTTCTGACCAGGGTGTAATTCAGGTCAGAAGAATTACAATTAAAAAAGATACAACAATTATTCCCACGAAGCACTTGATTTTAACTTTCAATAGCCCTAATCTTCCTGGTTCTATAAAAGCTGGATACCTTAACTGCAAAATACGTCCGTATATTTCGAATCCTCTGCGCTGTTCTAAGTGCCAGAGGTTCGGGCATTCACAAACTTCCTGCCGTGGACAACTTACTTGCTCTAGATGTGCATCTGTTCGACATGCTTCCACAGATTGCATTCTAGAGCTTAAATGTATTAACTGCTCTCAGCCCCATTCTGCCGATTCAAAACTGTGCCCAAAATGGAAAACTGAGAAGGAAATACAAACAATTAAAACCAACAAAAATACATCGTTTATAGAAGCTCGAAAATTAATAGCCCCACAACCATCTCAAACTTACGCTCAGGCTGCTAAACCATTAACTGTAAACAATTCCTCTCAAACAGATGAAAATATTACCAAAATAGTTTGCCCACCATTAAAATTGTTACAAAATTGTTACCGTTTCAAAACAAATGCCATCCAGAATTCCTACAGTTAACAAATCATGTACCTCAACTCAAGCACAACTCATACCATCCTCATCTTCCGTTAATATTGCATCCGTATCAGATTCTCAACCACCTATTCCTTTGTTTACTAATGCTCCCTCCACGTCCAATAGTGTTCTTGAATCTGTCGCATTATCCTCATCCAAACAAACACCTTCTCCTTCGACATGCCCCATTTCTACAGTTTCACCTGCCACATCTACTAGTCTATCTACCTCAGTTGCATCTGCCTCATCCAGTAAAGCACCTTCTTCATCCACAGTATCAATGTTTACACCTTTAACAACTGAAGCAAGTCCTGTTCTTACAACTGATACGACTACATCCAATACCATACCTTCCACAACTCAGGCTTCAAAACCTCGTAACAAAAAGCGGCCCCCTAAAAAAATAAAAAACCGAATATAGAAATCAAGATGACACCACATAAACCCAAAAAGTCGGCACCTGTCGAATATACTACGGATGAGGAAGACACTATTATGTACGACGTGGAGGAAGAGGAGGAGGAGGAATATGAACCGGATCCGAACTTCACGTATAAAAACAGAAAAACATACTACAAAGGAAATTTACTTTTAACCCCTACTAAAAATAGAAACTGACCTTTTCTCAATTATACTTATTGAATTTGGTGGGGAATCCCCCACCCAACCGATTCAGAAACGATTAAAATTACGGTCTAGATTTTATTAAGAAATTTTATAACTTTTATTTACACTCTTTTCATTTATCTGTTTTTAAGATGTCTGTTATTTTAAGATCTTATCTGACATGTGTGATGGGGGGAAACCCCTCACCAAAAATTGTTCTACTTTTAATCATTTGAAACCAATTTTTATGCGATTTGAAATTTTAACTTTTATTGAAACTGCGTTTTCAGTATTTTTAGATATTTCGTCCTATATTTTAATATTTTAACGAATGTTTGGCGCAGCATAGCCAAAATTGGCTCTTGCGCCATAAAACCCAAAACTCACTCACTCACTCACCCTATGATAAAATAATTGTGTGATCATATAACAAATGTATACTCTTTGTTGCGAATTCATGGCCGACGTTGTCGAATAGCGAGTTTGAAACAGTGCCACTGTAGACCTGCCAAGTAGAGATGCAGATGGTTGGTAAATCTGTCGAGACCCAAAGTCCTCACGTTTACCGTGGTGCGGAAGTTTGGAGAATGGAGTGCTAACTCAGGTGTCATCCCTGTCATTTTACGGTAGTTAAAAAGGATGAGGTCCGTTGCCAATAGCTCTAATGTAGCTACTATGTCAATAAACAATCAATCAATCTGGCACGTTATAAGTGTAATGATTTTCTAATTTAATTTGTATTTTATAGTGAAATACATTTAATTGTAAGTAATTGCTATAAATTTGGCTGTCATTTTAAAATACTAATTCTAATATTTTAAGTGAATTATTCTGATGAAGATTAAAATAACTGACATTATATTACTTATCAGTAAAGTTCTTTTATATTTTTGAACTTTATTTAGTCTTGATAAGAAAGAATAAATAGACACATAAAAACTAAAATTTATAAGATTTATACTTTATTCACATATAAAGTTTTTATATATTAAAAAAAACAATAATTTAAACTATTAAGTGATATCAGCTATTTTAGTTGACTTTCTATTCAAAAAATGAATTGTTCGGAGAGTTTTATCGTATGTAGAGCGATATAAAAATATGTTGCGCCCTGTGCGATAATGAAACTGTTCAATTTTTATATTAATATTAAAGCATTTGTTAACAAATCCCCCCCCCCTAAACTTAGACTTTCTTTATCATCAGGAGAAAAAAGCTTTAAGGCAAATAGTATTGTTAACTCTTGAATGCCAGTGTTCAAAATTGAATCCTTTTTCTAATAAGAGTAATAGATGTATCACAATATACCAGAAATACCAAATATTAAAATACTGAAAATTTTACTGTTGTTATTTTCTTAAAACGAAATATTCTAAAAAATACATAGTTTTAATATTGTGTTCAAATAATTTACTAAATAAACATTAAAGTGAATGAACTGTATTCTATAATAAATATTAAACATCAAAAACTTTGCAGTACATTAGAAAGACTACAATGTAGAAATGCAATCTAATCAACAGAGGAAAAAGCAGAAAATATACAAAAAGAAATTTATTGTGGAAAAAGGTCTTTCAGTTTAATCATTTTTCCATCCTTATAGCCCAAGAGCCCACGACGGCCAGACCTTCGTTATTTTATAAAAACTGAAAGTTTTGCTACGGATGTCACCAACACAGGTAAGAACGATCAGCGAGTATGGAGTTTGGATTGTGGTTACTTGGGCAGGTAACAGGTAGTAAAGGTGTATAAAATAGTACCTCACTTTCTATAAAGTATAAAACTCAATTTTTTATATTTTCTTCGGAATAACATTAGAAATCACGTCATCCATTGCCGGACACTTAGTATGGTTAGAACTCCCTGCCAGACACTCCTGAACTTTAAAAAAATAAAATAAACTTTCGTTATAGTATAAAAGCTAAATTTTATATATGTTACTTAGAGGCCTATAAAAAATGTTACCCCAAAAGCCAGACAGTTTTAATGGTTTTTACATCTAGCCAGACACATTCAAAGTCCGCCGTAGCGAGTACAACGCAACAGCAATTCAAGCCAGTATGAGTGAGATAGAGATTGCGATCGTTCACCGCGGATTTATAAGGTATTATGTATTGAACTGTTATGCTTCAACCTACGTTTTGTTATTGATATTTGTACAGTTTTTTGTGTGAAATAAAAGTGTGTAACGAAGGTCAAAAAGACACAATAGTGCGCACTCTATTAACCACGTGAACATTAGCCATTCGGCCTGCCGACTAGTTGGTGAAAGCAGATTTAAATAGCCACGTGCATAAACATTTCGTTATAGTTGATTATTCGACTGTTGGATGTATTGTAATTGTGCTCAGTTTTGAGTGTAAAAGAGAGTTGGAATAAAAAATGATGAATAAATGTTGATCTGAGCTAACCGCCGTAGTCTTTCTTCGAAAGCAGATTACAAGTGTAGTTTTAGTAAAAAGGATTATCATGGAAGATACATTATTTTGTTTCGTTTGTAATAAAAGTGATGGTAAAATAATATTGTTCTCAGAGGAAACATTAAGAAAATGCCGATCTGTTTTGAAAATCAGAAGAAAGTATAACCTAAAATACAAAGACATTATTTTGCCTGACGAATATATTGGCAATGGTTATCATCGGGAATGCTATAAGGCATTTACAGGAGTTATGAAAAAGTACTTAACTTCTAAACCTGTAAATTCTCCAAAAAAGAGTGAAAAACAAATATCAGTCAGTGTATCTACATACAATAGTTCCCCAACCACGCCGCTGATACCTGAGTTGACCGCAGAACTATCTTGTTTACAGTCTTTAACAACAGAATCTTCAATATATATATATATATATATATATATATATATATATTAATTAAAGGCAAATTAAAGGTCTGCCACAGGGTGGCCCAGCTAGTAATAGTCTGGCTAATATCTATTTACACTATTACGAGAATGAAAAAATTGATACAGACTCTTGTTACTTTTTTAGATACATCGATGATCTAATTATTTTCAGTAATAAAGTTGACTTTACTCCTATATTTGATTATTATCCAACCTACCTGAAACTATTAAAAACCAATTGCAATATAGAGTCAGCAAATTTCCTTGATCTAGAATTAAAAGTTGAAAATAATATGCTAAAAAGTAATATTTTTGATAAAAGAGACTCTTTTGATTTTAATGTTATAAAAATGCCATATTGGAATAGTACCCTTCACATTTCAATTTTTAGAAATATCATTCTAAACTATATAAAAAGAAATAATGATTTAGTATCTGAAGAAGTATTGATAATTAATAATTATAAAAAATTCTTTCAAGTTGCCTAGACTATAACTATCCAGCTAATTTTATTTATAAATATATGTCATCAAAGTTATAGCTATTTAATTATTTTTATTTTAAGTATTCATTTCTATTTATTTTATAGTATATAATTTTATTGTTATATTTCTTAATATATTTAGTCTATAGTATATAATATTCTTAATATATGCTTATATTAAGTTTAGTTACTAAAAATATACATAGATGGCGCCTTTATTCTTAGTATTGCTGTGTTTTTGATGCAGTGAGTCAGTACATTGTGGAATCTGTATACATCGGGTAAGATTAGAGTTTCTTTGCTCATTTACATTATTGTTAATTATGGTTATATTCATTATTAACCTCTCTTGCAAATATTTTTGTTTATACATATTTATATTTGTCTATTTCTTCCGGATTCCTATGGTAATTTAATATTGCAATTTCTATTCTATTGCTGTTATATTCACCCACGTGGGTTTTAGGCTTTTGCCTTAGTTTATACTGGAAGCTATTATGTAGAAACAATTTCTGCTGCAGGAGAAGGTTGAGATCTCACAAAACAATGTTTAATCCTGTTTCACTGTCCTAAACCAGTGACAGCTCGAGAATCATAATAGTTTTCCCCGCTAGATACATTTCTTTTTGGTTTGTCATGGTTCCATGTTCTTGGTTCTTCCGGTCTGATCTTAGGATGCTTGGGATTTATTAGTCTTCTTTTGAATTATTTATTGCTATATATATATATATATATATTATATATATATATATATATATATATATATATATATATATATATATATATATATATATATATAACATACCAGTCAAGTTTAATTTCTGATTCTATAGAATCAAAGCCTACAACTTTTCAAGGAAATCGTCATTTACAGAATTTACCTACAGAATCTTCATCAATATTGCAACCAAGTTTAATTTTTGATTCAATTTAACTCCAATCTACAACTTCTCAAGAAAATATTGAAATATTTGAACCAGATGTTAGTGATAATAATGATTCAACTGAGGATGCAAATATTCTGAACGGAAATGACGCTAGTACTAATAATTATCAAATTGTTTGTGTGTTTTGTAACAGGGAACATAAAAAATTACGTTCAAAAATGCTTCCACTTCATAAAGCTGATACCAACCAATTTAAATCTAGTGTACTACCCAACATTGAAGGTCAAGAAGAATATGCGGAATTATTAGATAAATTGAAAAAATTTTCTGGTCCAAAAATATCTTATCATACCGAATGCAGAGTTAATTTTAATAATAAAATATCCTTTTAAAAAAACCATCCAGTAAAAATGATTGTCATTGTCATCGGGAATATCACCAATTAGCTTTCAATGAAATAAGTGGCATTATTGAGGAAGACATAATTAAGAAAGGGCGCTGTTATTTATTAGTACATTTGCATGAACTGTAGATAGATTCATTGGAGAAGATCTTTGAACAAAATTCTGTTGAAATAAATTCTATTTTTACGGCACACCACCTAGAAGCAAAAATTTTGAAAACATTTTCTAATAATATCAAATTTTTTACTATTCGAAATAAAAAACTAATAGCACCCAATTATTTACATGCAATAGATGATACAATATTTTTGAAAACTTACTAACTGAAAATACTTTGCAAAAAGCTGCATTAATTTTAAGAAAATTAATACTGCAAATGGAAAAAAAATAAGTTACCAATTAAAAATATCACAGCACAGCATTTAATATCAGGAGAAGTTTCGATACCACCACAATTACTAGACTTTTACTTTACCCTTCTAGGTGGATGTAATAAAAAACGGAAAAAAAGCATGAGATGTGCTCGTCAAGTTCATTCTTATTCTCAAGATGTCATCTTTTTGCAGTCCATAATGGTCATGTGAAAACGCCAAAGCACATCATGTTAGGTATGACTTTAAAGAGCTTAACAAGTAGTATAGGAAAATTATTGACATTATTAATCGATACGGTCATTGTATAAATTATCAGGGCATCGAGGAACTTGAAACTGAAACAACGTATACTTATTTTGAACAATCCAGTTTATGCCCAGAAACGATTAAAAAAACCCTGAACTTTTTATTGGTGTGTCATATGACATTTTCGACCGTTTTGTGGAAACTGCAAACGGAAAGGATATTTTACATGATACGGTGGGTATTATTTACCAGAACATCGAGGCCAATACAACCGAAGAATCCGAAATGCCCAAAGAACTTAACATGTCCGAAGTGCTGATTACAAATAATGAAAATAATTTACCATGTACAACAAAAAAAAGAAGAAGAACTTTTGAAGCCATATATACAGAAGAGATTCGGTATCCTAAAAAACCGAAAATGACGAGTGAACTGCAATCAACCATTGGTGATACAGAAATTATACTCTCAACAAACTCGCAATTATACACGGAAATTGACAATATATGGATGATTAGTCACGTTATGCAGCTACCTGACGTTCCTATGTGGGTTGGTTTCAATAGTCGGATTTATAAGAACAATAGCCCGCAGCAACTTATTTCTTATTTAACCCCAATCAATGCATCACCAACCAGTACATCTATATTTCTAGAAACTATGGAACAAAGTAAAAAAATAGCTGACGATTTACATCAACGTTGTATCCAGGTTACGTACGATCTTGCGATGGCAAAAGTAACGTTTCAAATACAAGCTACGGAAAAACCTAAATTTGATCATTTATTTATACATCTAGAGCCGTTCCACATTATGATGGCTTATTTTAAAGCAATCGGTAAAGAAATTAGTGACTGTGGGTTAACAAATGTTATGGTTGAGAGTAGTTTGCTGGCAAGCGGTTCTGTGAATGGTTTTCTTGACGGAAAGGACTTCAACCACTGCAAAAGATTGCATCCTCTAGAAGTTCTAAATTTTAAATCATTTTTACAACATGATAATATAACATTAACAGATGATATGATAGAGGAAGTGAAAAGACTACAAAACTGTGAAATATCGTCATTTCATATTTGAAAATTAAGGTCTGAAAGAATTGATGAATAATTACAATATTTTCAAGCAACGATGTTTCAATGGTGAGCATGGTAAAACTTCACAATTTTACTTAATTTACATCAACCTTATACATCATTACTTGGACCTGTCACGGAGCATTCGCACTGGGGATTTTGAACTTTTCATATCAACGTTGCCTAAAATTACAAATTTATTTTTTATATGCAACCAGCAAAATTGTGCCCGGTGGACTGTAAAATATTATGATAATTTGCTGAAAGTTGCAGAAACCCATCCTGACATACGAAGGATTTAAACAAGGTTGCTTTGGTATCAAACGGACCAATAAAACATTTTCTAGAAAACCGATTGACCTGGTATTAGAGCAAACTATAAATGCAGACGCTGCTAGAAGGCTCACAGGTGTTATACACTTCACTAATTCAATTTCGGCACGTCAACGGTGGGCTCGTAATCATGATGTTAGGTCTACGATTATAAGTCAAGTTTATCTAGAACTAGGACTGCAAACTCATCAAGATGTTTCAACAGACTTAAATCCCCATAATATCCGGAAAATACCAAACAATTGAGACAATTTATCACTACCTTCGATCGATTTATTAATCCCTTCAGCTCAGAAGTGCCCAAAGACCAACTGATAAATATTTCATCTGGAAAATCCGCATCACCACCAGCAGAGGCATTCCTTCTAAATATTGAAAAGAATGGAGATTACATCGTAAAACATTTTTTTCAGAATGTTTATCAGATATCAACAGATTTGAAAAAGCTATAAAAATATCCATTGACAATTTCTCCAAAGATTTGAGAAAAGAAGAAAGTTCAAGTAGGTGGTAAACTTCAAGAAGTTAAAATCCAGAGATTTAGTTGGACGCATGCTGGGTATCTCTATGGATTACAATGTAGACATTTCAAAGATTTTGTCTTATTCAATTACCTCAGTACCATTGTCCATGTGCCATTTGGATGGCACTATTTGTAAGACCGATAAATCTGCTTTAATGAAATGCCTAGAGAAAGAGGTCCAGCATGAGCAACCACATCATATAGATGTTCTAATATAATTGATGGTTTTCTCCTATTGCATACAATAAAAAATGTTCCAAAAACATTTGGAAATTTTCAAAACATTTTTGCGAATGGTCACTCAATTACAAGCATCGAGAATTGTGTGTGACGTGATCTTTGATCAATACTTTAAGCCCTCGATCAAAGATTACGAGCATTCCCAACGGTTAGAATCTGCGCAATTAGAGTACACCATAACTGGGCCTGAGCAAATTCGATCAAGTGACTTCGCGAAAGCTGAAAAATTTAAATTTTAACGAAGCTCTGGTTGATTTTTTTATTTCACATTGGGCTACTGATGAAGGGGTGCCCTTTATTGGCAACAAAATTATACACATAAATTTCAGAAAATGCCATTCTTTCACTGTTAATGAATCCAACAAAGTTGTATCAAGATTGGTTGAAGAGTTGTCATGCCCAGCACATGAGGAAGCAGATACAAAGATAGTATACCATGCATGTAACATCAACTATCCGGTGAGTACATTGTCATATATTTTTCGCCAAATCTTTTTTCGAGTATTTCAGAACCTTTTTTTTTTTTTTTTTTTGTATAAATCATCAAATTTTAGAATAAAAATTGTTGTATCTCACTCATACATTTTCCAGGTGAAATATAAACGGCAACCATTAATATGTATTGCCCATTCTCGGAACCGCAACGAGCGATGCACAGTATATACACGTTGAACTTTTCACTAAATCCATTCAACTTCACTTATAAGATATACACAGCACTATACGTCAGCTGTATAGCTACAGATATACTGCTATAAGTATGTCGGTGACGCGAACGTACGAGATTTCACCCATCCAAAAAGTGTCTAAGGAGAACAGCACACTGCGCTTGCGCCAGTCAGAGCATGTCGGTGACGCGAACCCATAAGATTTCCCCCTATCAATAAGTGCCCAATGCCGCTAAAGAAGTTTTCACTTCAATAATGTTTAAAATATAAGATGCTTTGAACGTAATAAAATTATTTTTTCATTGGATTTCTTAAGCGATCGCAATAGACTAAACACTCTTATCTCACTCATACTGGCTTGAATTGCTGTTGCGTTGTACTTGCTACAGCGGACTTTGAATGTATCTGGCTAGATGTAAAAACCATTAAAACTGTCTGGCTTTTGGGTAACATTTTTTTATAGGCCTCTAAGTAACATATATAAAATTTAGCTTTTATACTATGACGAAAGTTTATTTTATTTTTTTTTAAGTTCAGGAGTGTCTGGCAGGGAGTTCTAACCATACTAAGTGTCCGGCAATGGATGACGTGATTTCTAATGTTATTCCGAAGAAAATATAAAAAATTGAGTTTTATACTTTATAGAAAGTGATGTACTATTTTATACACCTTTACTACCTGTTACCTGCCCAAGTAACCACAATCCAAACTCCATACTCGCTGATCGTTCTTACCTGTGTTGGTGACATCCGTAGAAAAACTTTCAGTTTTTATAAAATAACGAAGGTCTGACCGTCGTGGGCTCTTGGCTATTATGATGTATAGTATCAAAACAAACTTCAGTTTTGCAGTTTTATTAAAAAATTTCTTATTATTTTTTTTAAAACTATACTCTTTTGCTCATACAATTTTTTACAATAAAAATATTGTAAAATACGTTCAACGCGAAACGCTTGAGATGAAATATCGGTTAACACGAAATAATTCAATAATCCGGACAAGCGGCTATATGTGTTTTCCTGCAGTTTTTTTCTTAACACGATACTAAACTCACTTAACACGAAAAGAGTTCCTTCCGAAAAGGAACAAAATACGGAAATCACCAGCCAGATTGAACTGTCCTATTGCATTATCGGAAGAATTCTTTGAGTAGATGATGATAATGTGTGCACAGCTTCCAATTTTTTTTATGGCAGACAAAGACATTTTGGAGTTTGCTCAAAGCTTAAAAAATATCATTGAGGCAGATTCCGAAGATGAAATTGAAATGAATAATGCAACTCCTGTTCCACATCATTCGAAATGAAGAACGTCAAGAAAGTATGCTCAGTTATTGGAACATACATTTTACCAGTGAAATGAATAACAAAAGGGACGATGTCGAACAATTTGTCGTAGCCTATCGCTACCTCTAAGATTCTCACCTCCCCTTCTGGTATTACCTGAATCCGAACGTGTTGAATGGTTAATGAATTCAGTAGTTATCTTAAATAATCAATCTTATTTATTAATTTTTCTTAATTAAAGAGATTACACAAATACTATTCAATTTTAAGAACAATAAAACACAGTAGAGAATGAGAAGGGTTCAATAATCGTGAACGACGGAATCCGATCTGAATCTTCGAAAGATCGACGCGTACAATTACAGCTACACACTTATACTTAATTGTAATATATAAAACTAACTTGATTTCTTATGCTATGGCAGGTTCGTCTAGTTGGTTCTTTAAGATCTTGATTGGGTCAACTTGAAGTAGGATTCCTTCTTTAAGAGGCGACTTATTTCTCAGCTATTCCCGCAGTTCTTCTACGAACTAATTTTATCCACAACGGTGCGTTGGATTCTATTCACAACATCTACGTTTACATTTCAAAACACTTTCTCATTTCATTTCATTCTCTATTCTAACTCACTAAACCTGAACTTATATAAAATATCTCATTTGCATAAATCACGCTTTGGTTCCCGGTGGAGATTGGTTGAAATAAATAAAACATTAAAGAATATATGAGAAGGTTAGTGAAACGCGTAAGAATCCGTCACAAATTTGTTGACAATTTGTTGTTAAAAAAACAATGCAAAGAAAAATAACAGATTATTTTTCAAAAAACTCAATAAACGTTTTGTTTTTTAAAACATCCGAAAATTTTGTATTAAATTACTTTAAGTTCTTGTGTAAATGTTTTTTTTCCATTGATTTTTATTAAATATATGCATATATACATATCTACACAAATAAAATAAACTCTAATAAACTTAACTTTGTTTGATATATGGTTTTTCTTGCAATATCCTTTGACAGGCAAAAATATTCCATTCCCTTCAGTTTCGAGTTAAATGATTTTCACTGTATATTAATTTACCTTAAATATATCATGTGTTGCAAAAAGAGTCTTGATAATTTAGATATAGAGGTAAGTTTACTGCTAAATAAGTATAGTTCTGGAGCGTTTGTGATTTGTTATTACGTTTCAGAATACTGACATGGAAACATATATTATCTTAAAATTGAATCGAAAGATAATTTTTTTTTTTATAACTCTTCACTCTAAATTCAATTTCTTGGTAAGATACTTCAATTTAGCAATGCAAACAATGGCACCATTTGCAAATATATAGAATTTGCAAATTTTCTTTTATGATATAAAATCTCTCGAAAATTAAAAATGCTTTAGAGAAACATCGAATTGGTTCAAATTTACTAAAAAGATAGAATTGTGTATGTAAAATGTACTTAACAATTTCAGAGTTATTTTATCACGAATTACTGAACTTATATATTTTCAAGTAAGTAAGAGTTTTATTTCAAAACAGTTCTAATATAAATATTCTTATGTTTTAAAGTTTAAAAAATAAGTTCAATGTATTTTCCTTTTTTATTTTTAAAAAAATGAATTTCCCCGCATATGTACGGGAAAAAAAATCAAATTGTGTATGTTTTAACAAATGTGTATTTTCAACATATCAAATAAAAGTTATAACAAAAAAAACCATTTTTTTGAAGGAATATTTTGGTGAAAAGCTCCAAGCAACATTAATAATATTGCTTCATTTTTCTAGTTAAATTTTAATTTTATTTTCTAAAGGAAAAAGATAATATACGTAAACACACAATAGGAAAATATATGAAAAATAATTTTGTTTTAATATAAAAGTACCGCACGTTTCAAATAAAAATCTCAATAATTCTTTGAAGATTAGTGTAAATTTTCTGTGCTAGTTTATTTGAAATTTAACTAATTCGTTTTATAGACAAAAATTTCACCTAAAGTTATTAACTAAATTTTTTAATTGATGTATTTGTTTTTAATTTTTATTTTAATTAAATATCTGAAAGATGATATTGAAATTTAAGTTTACTAGTGAAGTATTAATTACTTTTTGATTGTTTATTTATATTTTATATTTTCCCTACATATATATTAATAATATAGTTTATACAATCTTAAATGATTAAAATTAATCAATGACGATATTTTAAAATATTTTTTTACAATCAATCATTTTAAAATATGATTAATTTTTAAAACTGATTTTTAATCCAGCTTCTAAATTCATAGCTCCCAAATCATGAGGAAACTCCTTTTCTACTTTTCTTTAAGTCCAAAAGAAATCTTACAGTTCGATGAAAAAAACTTCATGAAGAATCGGAAAGAATTTTCCTCTTTTAAAAATTTATTCATTTCAACTGAAAAAGGAACAATTAATTAATTTTTAAGTACTAACTTTTTCACCAAATGTAAAAAAACAACAGAAAAAATTAAATTAAGCTCAGTAGTCTCATAAATAGTGTTATGGAAACGCGAAGAAAGTTTATAAATATCAATAATTAATTTTGATGCAATCAATTCTTTCTTTACAGGTATTTTAAAAAACTTTTTCAAAAAAAAAATGTAGGAATAAGTTGTATCTAATGTTAGTAGAGGAATGATTTCCATCCTTGAAAGTCAATAAAATCAATGCAATAGTTTGAAAACAGGAATATTTTTTATCTATACACTCCAATAACTCCCGCAATTCTCCCATAAAAATTGATATCCTTGAGAAATCGTTTTAACGGATCTTTACTCAACAAAAGAAACCTGCCCACCAAATTTTACGTTTGTAGGTCTACTAGTCAACAAGCTAGAGTTTTTTTTGTCTGTAACTCCCCCGTAACCACCTGTGGGAGTCGATTACCACAAAACTCATTCTTAACAGATCTCTACTCCATGCAAAGAATATGCTTGCCAAATTTCAAGTCTGTAGGTCTAACAATTCAAAAAAAGCAATATTTATCTATATAATGCCCATCAAACCTTCGCAACTCCCCTTGAGGGTCAATTCCCACAAAATACGTTTTCAGCGGATCTCTACCACAAGTAAGCAACATGTCTGCCTAATTTCAAGTGTGTTGCTCTTGTAACGTAGGCTCATTAACCAAACTCCCACCCTTTTATACATGCCAAGATTGACATATGGAGGGTCAGTTGGCCGCCTGTAGCATTGCGTGTCTATAAAAGCACAGGTGGCTCGCCTTTGGCACCGGAGGCATAATATATGTAAACTGTTTGTGAGAAAGGCTTTGAAATCATTATCCTATTATTTGCTTCATGACTTTCGATGCCTGTGTGTCCGAACACTCAATAGATAAGACATAGTCCGTTTTTTGTGCCCTTGACGGAGCCTATCTTACTGAGGAGTCTGATACTACGGAGGGCTGCTGAAGTAGACTTCAAAGGAAAACTAGTGCCGAAACGAATTATAGTCCAGATGTTGGACAAGCCTTTGTCGCGGAGAGATCGAAAAGTACCAGGGCCATTGTTCGGACCGCACAGGGGGTGCAAATGAGTCGAGGAGCTGAGTGCAAAATTTGGGGCCTGCGAATGACAAAAAGTATTTATCGGCAAGGGGTGTATCGTGTAGGTGACCCGCCCTAGAATTTAAAATGGTCGATTCGCGAGAAACAAACAGAAAAAAGACGAGCGGTTCACGTTTCCTGATCTTGCGGGACTAAAAAAATTGTGGGGCAAGCGCCCTGAGGACCGAAAAACTGTTCTTGCTTCCTGTCGCGATGAAAAAAGTATTTATCGGCAAATCTGGAGATTTGCGGGCTGCGCCCTCAGGACAAATAATCTGATGTATTTAACTTCTGGAGCAAAATGACCGACGAAAAAAAGCGAATAAAATCAAGCGGCGCAACGTCTCGGCAGCCCAAACTGATTCTTAAACTGGACTTTATTATTACAATGTGTATTCAAGATAATATTTGTTTAACCCAGAAAAAGTTTTTTTTAAGCGCTGTGTGAGCGTAATCGCTACCACTTCCTCATGCCACAGTCTAATACTTCTGGAGATCTCGTGATAAGTAAGTCAGTTGCGTTTCTCCTTTATATATATATATATAGATACACAATTTAAGAGAAATTAAGTGCAAAGTGCCCATCTATATTTTCTGAAAGTTATATATATATTAATATAACAGCCATATAAAATTATATTTCAAAATATCTTTACACATCACAAATTAAATATTTTTATTCCATGGTAGTCGTATAATCTTTTTATTTGCACTCTACTACGAAAATTCCGTACATGTAGCTATTAAAAGATCCTGAAGATTCGTGGAAAAGCATTTTTCCCCAATCATTTCATTTTAAGTACTCTTGTGGACACCAATATCCTTCGAAGGTAATGCCATTATTCCTAATTGCCCGCTTATAATTTCTTTTGAGTGACATTTACGACGAAGCATACTTACAGAAGTATAAATCTGCATCGCAAGGTCTGCGATCATGAAATCTAGCATTGTTGTACGTGTGCTCTCTGCCGGTTTTATTTTAGATGGTCATGGTATTGTTTTCCACAATCGTAAATTAACCTCACTAGTAAGGGAATCGCAAAAACTTATACTTTGAATAAGAATTATCAGTGAAAGGAGGGGAAAATTTAGGGAATTAATTTAAAATTCAGTGATGGCAATGCATCTAAAAAAAGAGCTAAACTGATTGTGTGGACGTCTATTTCATTTCCTGTTATAAAGATAAAAGCATGAAAGAGAAAATAAATGTAAAAAGAAAGTGAAAAATATAAAAATAGAATAAAAAAAGTATGAAAATAAAACCTTATGAGAATAGGCAAAATATATAATGATTTAGATACCTTAGGTCAGCGGTTCTTAAACTTTCGATCACCTCGGCCTCCTTTATGTATCAGCCAGCATAGCGGCCCCCAAAGTTTTGAACATCCCTCCCTGCCAACATACAGCAGAGTCATTTAAAGGTTTTCAATAGTAGTCCTAAGATTGCCTCTACTATTTATATAGACTTTTTAAACTCTTCTTTTTTTTTTCCCTTTTTTATTATACACTGGTGTCCAAAAGTTAAGCATAAATCGTAAAATGCGAAAAACATGCAGTAAATATTCGTAAAATTATTCCA
>BMAO01009614.1:0-18738 GCA_019973975.1 Trichonephila clavata | reverse complement strand
TAGGACTACATTGTGAATATAATACATATTTTAATTCATTTAAGAAGTTGATAAATATTTATATACATGAATTTCATGTATTAAAGAAATTAGTAAATATTTCCACATATTAAATAAGTTAGTTTAAGATAAAGTTAGAAGAAAAACTAAGTATTCTTTTCAACTCATAAAAAGAAATTTTCCCTAGAATTAAGTAGAATCTTTAACTTCATATTTAAAGATCTTATTTTCATTGAAAGTTGCATGCATTTCTTGGGTCTTTTTTTCTTTTAGTTACCAGTAAATAAAATATTTGTTATATTTTTCATTAAAAATACAGCCAAGAAAATCAATAGTTTAAAATTAAAATAGTATGATTTAAAACTATAAGAACCAAATAAAACCTTTTGAGACTAACCGAATTGAATAGGTCAATTCTAATCGAAGTGCATGTCGATTTCTTTAACATTATTTATTTTCTTTATATCAATATTGTAGCAATTTTTTTCTATTATACTTCGCATAACAGTCATTTCGGATCGCAATTTTCGTTAAATAATTATACCACGCACAGAACAAATGATGCTCTTTACCTAAATGTATTTTATTAAATATAAATAATTATCCCTATTCATTCTAAATTAGGTACATATTTATTTTTTATCACACCTAAGTTACGAAAAATACTGAGAAGTATTAATTAGAAAATAATTTGAATCGCAGTTTTTAAATCTCACACATATTTATAATCAATAATTTCTGATAATAATAACAGTATGTTAAGATGTGCAAAGCAAGGGCTTCGTGTTGTTTGGCGCAACAGTTCTGACATTCATTTTAAGTAAAAAATTTGACAAATTAATTGAAAGAGACAGTGCAATGGATATTTTTAAACAATATTCTTCTTATATTACATTAACTAAGAATATACATGAAAAACACATTAATCTTTGAATAATATTTATGAAGATCTATATTATAAACTGTGTAAGAAATATAAGAATACATACTTTCAAGATTTATCCGTAACGGTGCCTCGGTCGCTTCTCGGGAGTACAGTCCCAACCTTGGCTTTTCCGAGGGACACTCCAGACACCTTAGTTTCCTGATAATCTCCAAATCTTCCCCAGCCACGTCTGGTATACTGTTCCCTACTGTAACGTCCGACATCGGCTCCACCGAGGGAAGCAAAATGTTGGTCATCGTCGGCTAAGCGGTATCTGTGGACTGGAAGTCTGTATAAGCGACGGCTCGGACGTTCAACACGTCGTTGGGCAGAAGCAATAGCCAACACGGCGAAAAATAGTATGAAAAGGCTGGTGAAATTGAAAGCAGATAAACTTATTATATTGTCTTTTTGGTGATGTTTCTCAATTTCGTGATAACTTAAGTATTAAAGTAATTTAATCTGTATTTACCAGTAAAATTGGAAATTCCTAGACATTTTGTAATAGTAAGGAAAATAGCTTTATAATAGCATGTGAATATAATATTATCGCCTGTACCCAGCGGAGGCACTATCATTTTTGCATGTTTATAGCGGATGATTTTCAAAAAAAAAAATAACAATAAACATAGTAAAGTATTATGTACATGATATTCAATCAAAAACAAAAACATTCACAAAAATTAAAAATTATTTTAATACAAATTTTTTTTATAAAACAATCATTTATTGAGTTTTTGAAAAACAATCTGTATTTCTCTTTGCACTGTATTTTTTAGCATCAAATTGTCAACAAATATTCGATGTCCTCCATTTTGTTATTCATTTCACCATTGTTATGTGCGTCTAAATAACTCCGCATAGTTTTCACGATGTTCCTCATTTCAGACGACGGGGAACAGGAACTGCATTATTTATTTCATTTTCGTCGTCGGAATCTGCCATCAAGGATCTTTCTGGAGCGTTGAACAAACTTCAAAATGTCTTTGTCTGCCATAATTGGGGCTGTACATTCATTATCACCCTCTACTGCAATGAACTCATCGGATGATACTGTAGAACCGTCCAATTCGGTTGGTGTTTTCCATATTTTGTTTATTCTCAGAAGGGAAATCTTTTTGTTTGGTTTCGAGTGATTTTGGTATCGTGTTTTAAGAGGAAAATGCATGAAAACACAGTAGTTTGTCGGGACTACTGTATTATTTCGTGTTAACCGATATTTCGTCATTTGCTTTTTCCGTTAAATGTATTTTACTGTAATAACCATTTTGGGAAAAATAGCTAGTGATGATTAAATTAAAGGCTTCGATTTAGTGTACTATTAAACTTTTTGTGGGTGAAAATGCTTATATACGATTTTCTTATAATGAGTATTTATTGAAGCCGCTGTCTGAAGCAACGTGAGGGGTTTGGTGACGGTCCTCGTAATTTTAAGCTATCCGACTGGTTGCGACAACTTTTTTTTTTAAAAAAAGAAGATACGGGATTTTTTTGTTATTTTTAGATTTGTTTAATGCATTTTAAGAAAAATGTGCTAAATTAAGAAGAGAAAAAGAAATTGTTACTAAAATGGGAAAAAATAGGTTAAAAATTGACAAAAAATAGCATAAATGCGGCCCATTCTGCACAAAGGCTTATGAAAAATTTTCAATTTCTTTAATCTAATGTGTTGCTATATTGTTCAAGTTATCAAATGACCTTCAGTATAAGAGATGTTTTCTTTTTTACAAAAACTAGAGCACTTTATCTCGGTTACTATATGAAAATGCTTAAAAAGACAGTGATTATATTCACGTAAGGGCCTGTAAATTTTGTAATAAAACAGTGATTGATAAATCTAAAGGTTAAAACAGTTCTACTATTATGCAGAACTTAGAAAAAATTTCAGTTAATAATGTTCAAAAACTTTTTTAGCAATCGCTGACCCGTTTGATTATTTAAAAAAAATCCATTTCGAGTAAAACGCGTTTTAAAGTATGACATCTTGCTTAAAATAATGACATCTGCTTTTACTAAAAGACCTGTAGTTTTTGTTTTATGGAACAGAAAATAATTAACTAGGTATTATTTCATTGCTAATAAAATTACAAAATGAACTTGTCAATTTTTGGCAAAATTCACAGTTTTAGGGTAGTTGGATACCTTAAACCGTGATCTTGTGAAAGGACGACATCTAAACTGGTATCCCATCTACTAATTTTTACACTGAGCCAACGTGAGGACCTTAAACCATAACAAATTGTATGTGCATCAGCCTCTCTACACAGCCGGTCTTCAGTGGTATCAGGACTTGAATCTGCGGCTTGACAATGCCGGTCACGAGTTCATGACCAGGATCACTAGACTACCATGACCGTTAAGATCTTTGTTTTAAAGAGGAAACCACACATTTAAACACATAAAAAGAAAATTCTTGAAGCATTTTAGAATGAAATTTGTATTAAATCTATTCGCTTTTGCTGCTAAATATCGTTATGATATTTCATAGTTTGCAAAAATATTTCTATCTATGCATATAATATATTAGTAAAAATTCATATTTTTAATATAGTAATGCCAGTAAGATATTAAAACACCTGTTTATAGCCTGTTTTCTTGGTTTAAATTTGTGAATTGCCCCACAATAAATGCGCGTCTCACAGGGAATTTGCTGATTATCATCAAGTATGAAATTAATATGTTTGAATGATCAGCAAAAATAAATAAATATGTTTCACCGAAAGAAAATCGATTCTATTCTTTCTCCGTGTAAATATTTTTTTTAAATTCCTACTATTAGTTCACAATCTCCCTAATATATATATCGTGTTCAAATTTTCAATAGTTAATAAAATACATTTTAAAGTAGTCAATTGAGGTAAAGTTTTATAGAAACGATTCTTTTAGATGACAACACAGAAATTCACTTATACATAATTAATAAAAAATAGTTGATTAAAAATAATTATTCAAAGAATTACAGATACAACCAAGTTGGCATCATTTTTGGCGACATAGAAACCATTTTGGTGACTTATGTCAAAACTTTAAAAGAATTTTTTCTCACATTTTAAAGCACTCTTTTGGGTTGAAATTTTCTGTACACTATTCTTTTGGAAGACAATACGATGATTTAATTATAATTAATTAAATTTAATTGACTGATATTTATTATTTAAAGAACTATTGATACTGCCACGTTGACTTCATTTTTAGCTACTTGGTCAAAACTTTATGAAATTTTTTTCTCCCGTTTTAAAGCATTAAGTTGAATTGAAATTTTACATGCACGATTGTTTTGAATGACAATACGATACATTAATGGTAATTAATAAAAATTAGTTGCCACTTAATATTGTCATTCTGTCATATTTATATTAATTGTAATTATTTAATAAAAATATCTAAGATAAAATTTTTCTTTGTTGACTTAAGTAGGAATTGACTTTAAAAAAAATTATTTTACTTGTTTAATTTATACATACATTATTTGCAAAGTTTCATCTAAGTCTTTCAGAAAAATCTAGGAACAAAAGAATTTATTTAAGGCTTTTCGATTATTTTCTGCCGATTCCCGTAGCAGTGATACATGAACACTTTTAAGTGTGACCAAAAAGGTTCTATCGAAGGCTCAATGTATTTTAAAATGTATTAGATTATGATATTATAAATGTCAAATATTTAAAATTAATTTCTATATATACAAATTCTGAAAAATGGATTTCTAAATATGCAAAAAGTAGAACATGCGTTTAAATATTTCTTTAAGCATTTAAAAATTGAATTTAAGACTTCTATATTTTAATCTGTTGTATGCCAGATAGTATCTCTAGGCAATCCACATCTGACCCTCAGGCCGCAATTTTTCCAACATGGTTCCAGGAAAATGAAAGTCAGAGTAACCGATATTATAGCAAATTATTTCCATTAGTTTTACATTAAATATAAAAATAAGTATATATACTTACTGCGAATTTCATGGCGGAAATTTGAAAGCTTCGGTTATAGACAAGCTGGGGAGCAATCAAAGCAGATTGGATGCAATTTTGAGTTAAATGGTCTTTTTATACTAACAAAATGTAATAAGAATTAAGCTGCGTGAAGGGTTTTAAATTCCAGATCACAAAACGAAAGCTTTGCTGCGTATTTCTATTGTTTTATTTTTAGCAATGACAGCATCATTCGAATACTCGTCTGTAATGTTATTCAGTTTCCGTAACTCGTTGGTTTATTATATGGTGAAACTTTATAATCCATCCTGTTTTTCAATACATGTTTAAATTCCTGAAATGAAGCATCAATTTTCAGATTAACTCATTCACTGTCGAGTATAAGATGTAGTAAGCGTACCGTAAAATCCAGTGTACAACACGCACCGTAATTTAAAGCTGCATTTTTTAATTTTCAGGTATAGTCGCTGTATAACGCTCACCCTCTTTTTTACTAAGAAATCTTAAATGTTACTATACATTGTTGTTGTGCTTTTAAGTCATTTGTTCGAGATATTATCCCAGACTTTTGGAAAAAAAAATAGTATACTTTCAGAACTATAACCCTTTTTTAATTCATAAGGCATGCCATTTCTTTCAAATAAACAATATTTCGATATGTGTAAAAGTAATTTTTTTATGCTCTTCTCTTTTGTTATTTTTAAAGCTATCGTTCTTATACCCGGCGTATAACGCGCGCCCTAAAGTTTCAATCTTATCTTTTGATTTAAAAGTGTGCGTTATACTTCGGAATTTACGGCAAGTACCAAGATTGTCGATCACGAGATGTCTCGTCATTTGAGCTACAAATTTCGAGTGATTGCAATTGATCATGTAAAAGTTTGCAGACATATCAGGAGTTATTAGAAAGAATAAATGAAAATTCATAAATATTTCTTAACGAAATCTGTTATCACTAGAAATTATCAAAATAATATCCCTATGCAGTAACAAACGCGACTAGCACTTCTTGCCATATTACTAAAACTTTAAATTGTATTTGTATATTAACTAATTAGTTTCATCTGCTAATTATTACACACGTCCCTATCAATTTTTATTATTTTATAGCTTTTAATAATTATCTTTTCCCCTTGTAGGTTTTTCTCAATAAAGATCAATATACATCTGTATTAATGGCCGTCTCGTTGGGAATTAGGATGTGAACGTGTTAAATAAAAATAAATTTAAAAAGAACATTTCTTGTGCTTATATATATATATATATATATATATATATATAAGATATTTTATTGAAATAAAAAATAAAACACCAAAAAGGGTTCTCAGAACAGGAATTTTATTTAGTGATGTCAGCAACCAGTTATCTCGTTTTATGTGTCTTTTCTTCGTTTTCAAATTGATGTAAATGTCAATTCAATACTATATTTACAACTTAATATTATTAAATTTTGTGAAATTCTATGTTTTCTTTAAAATAAAATCTTGGCACACAAAGCAAGACGTTCTAAGTTTGCATGTGAGCGAAACGGTTAATTTTCTGAAGGTATTATACATTTTTCATTCATAAAAAAAAAAAGAGAAATAGTTTATATTTTCTCAAATATCGCGAGAGTATTTTTATATGTATTACTTTTTTGGATTATTAATGTGTCTAACTCATTAATGTCTGCCGTCGTATACAAGGTCTAAGGCAGAGATTCCCAAACATTTTGCCCTTAATATGTTTTTGGTTTGGGGTAGTAGACGCCTGCGCGCGCGCGCTTACCCAATATTGATTTTTTGCATGTTAATCAACACAAATATCTTTTTGACAGCTAGCATAGAGCTATTAACTTTAAAATTTAAGTTTCTAACTGTAGTGAAGTATAGTATTTAAAACTTAAGAAATATATCTTAATTAAATTAAAACTTAATTAATACATGAAATAGCTTATCAACAAACAAATGTTTATAATAGAAGGTTTGGTTCTGGTACTTCAATAACAAATTTTGAATATTTGGCATCCATCTTGTCAAATTTAACCCTAAATCTCCTCGGTTAGTAGTGCCCATTCTTTTACTTTCTTTTTTTTATTTTGGAGGTAGGCAACTGCCCTGAAACTGATTCTAACTAAGAAAAGCAATAAAAAACCTTCTCACAATACTCCATAATTCGAGATAAATTACAGGTATGTCTCCTTAAAGCCAAACTTGCTGACATCCGTTTCTAAACTTTACTTCGAAATCTCCAGTACTGCATATCCCAATCAGTCCACTTATAGCATGACATCTCTTTCTTCAATGTGACCATACGAATTTATTATCTACTGTGGTTAGTATCATAGTCAAAGCATCGTCAAACCTAATTTCATAATAAAGGCCTTTAAATAGCATTTAAAAGACATAAATGAACTTAAATGTTGAACATAGTTCAAAACGACACATTCCTGGTAGACTGTCTGTGGCCAATTGAGAGAATTGGGAAAATTTGTGTCTTCCAATATTATAGTCCTTTAGCTTAATTCTGGCAGGACACATTGAAACGATGGTCCTTGTTTTAATAAAATTTAATTTAACATGCCTCCTTAATTTAGTTAACCTCCTTACATTTAGTAAATAAATCTGTTTAAAAGGTAAAATCTGGTTTCCCTTTGATTAAATTTTCTTTTAAACTTAGCCACGATCTGGTTTAATGAGAGGCTCTATCGTAGACTCCCCATTTACACCTCATGGACCTCTAAATTATTTTTTCACTGACGTGGACCTCTTTCAAGTTGTCATAGATCTCTAGGGGTCGATATAGTCTACTTTGGGAATCACTGGTGTATTGGATTCAGTAAATTTAAATGTAAATGAACTTAAAGCGAGAAAAGGAAGAATAACAAAATACTGCTAATAATCATTGTATTGTGTGCTTTAGTTTGATTGAAATTCTTATTTAGAGAACGTTGTCATAAATAATTTACTCATTTTAGAATTTTCTGTAACAATTTAACAGATTGAAACATTTTTAGTTTTATGGTTGACAACTCACAGACAATTTTGGGTCTGAATCGAACAGAGATATGATCTAAGTTTAATGCAGATTTAACTGTATTTGTCCCAAATATTCAATGATCAACTTATGTGAGAACAGTTTTTCAACTCGTATCTTTTCAAAAATATAAATGATAATATTATTTATCGGTAAATGAAGCATGTGTTGAACTAAGTTTGAAGGATGCCATGTTACCTTCAATTAACCTTACTCGGGATCTTTTCCCTGTTATTCTGTTGTGATCCTTCGATCGCGAGTGTGAGAGGGTTCGAATAAGAATCAGACATTTCTCAAGTTAAAAACTTCTATTTCTTTTAACACTTATTAGACATTATGAAAATAACTAAGAATGCACTTTAATAACTAAACCCTAGGAGCAATCAACCTTATTAATCTTATAATATAAACATGAACACTTATCTATTCTCCTGAATGTTCTTGCTGAAACACTAGCTTAATCGTCAGCCATAAGGTGGCTTCTCTTTCATTTAATCTATCGTTCTGGGGTTAATAATACCAAATGCGACCGTTGGTCGCTTACACTATGATTTCTTTTTAGAATCAATTTTCAACCAACACCGCCTACTCCACGACTAGCACTTAAATAGAAGTTTTTCCATAAAATCAAGTCCTCTCTGCAAAAAGCGATTTTCAACTAAAATCACAGTTAAAAAGAGTATTTTACCCAAGAGGATTAGTAGAAGGCCGAATAGAACCCGTTACAGCTCTCGCCGTTAAATAATCAAAAGTTTCTGATCTTTTAACCATCGTTCTACATATATTTGCTGATATTTCGTAATATTCTTCTGTAATCCTCTTTAAAATAAGTCGTTATGATTTCTATATTTATCTCAACTCTTTCAAAAGGTGAGGTTCTATCATAGAGCAAAGTCTTGAAGTAACACCAAAAGTTAGTTAAGGAAAACGTACTTGGGAACTGACTACAATTTGTTATTATGTAACATCATGTATTATTATAACTTAGAACCTTTTTAAACTAATTTAATACCACCATAGAAAATTATTTCAGATTTGTACTGGAAATTTATCAAGTACAATGAAATATATCTATAGAACAAATATGCATTCACTAAATTTGTAAGTGTTTTTGATTTTAATAGAACTGTTATATCTGAAACAAATAATACACGGAATTCACGTGGAGTGAATGTTTCACAAGGTGTTGCCGAATTCGAATGATAATTTCAGAGGGGTGATAGTAGACATGGGAACCATAAATCACCTTAGAACATAAGGTCGCAAACCATGCAATTCGCTGTTAGTTTAGTTGGAGTAATTCTCAAAAAGAGTTATGAAGAGTGTAATGTCGAGTAGAATGAAAAGGGGTTATAACAAGTGTGAAATACATTTACTAGATATAAATCATGTTTACAATACGTACAATGGACCACAGCTTGACGTCAGAAACACTACAAGTGATTGTCACAGAAACTATTCGAATTGCGGCCATGTAAGTCACATCTCAGCCGACACCGATGGACGAAAGATTGTAAGAAGCGTCCAAAAAATTCAATGTGCTGGCGATATCTGCTGAAACGAGGATGATCCATGTAGTGAGATAATCCACTGTAGATACCTATGTTTTATAAACCAGAAATATCAAGTAACCCCAGAGGAAGAGAGTCAAGGATTGAGGTCCGGGAAGCGCGGAGGCCAAGCAACAAGTTCATCGTGACCAATCCCTTCCCGGAATATGTTGCATGCAAAGAAGTATCCTGCAATGGGAAAATGTGCTGGTGTACCATCATACACGAACCACACATTCTGGTGTGCAGTAGCCGCACTCTCTGCAGTAACTCCAGGATAAATAAGCCTTATTATGGTGCCTTGGTGCCTTCAGTCCTATTATGGTGATTCGAACACCTATATTTGCTTGGCCGCATCTCCTCGTCCTCACAGTCCTTCCGACGACTACTATTATTGCGATTTTCACCGACTACATGTGGTTTGCAACCCCATGTTCTTTGGCGATTCGTTATCCATATGCTGCCAACTATGATCCCTTTTAATTTGTCAGTCAAATTCGGCAACACCCTGTATTTATTTCTTATTTTGACAATTACCGGGCAATATGAGTGCTGTTAAGGAAACATGCATTTAAATTCGTTAAAAGTAATTAGTTAAAATACGCTTGGGCGATAAAATTTATGTTATCCACTGCATATTTTTTTAATTAAAAGATTCTGAGAGTTTGCTCTTAAATTATAAATGTTATATAAATTTCTATTTCACAATAATATAACGAAAAAAAGAGCAATGTAAAAATGTATTATCTTTTTAAAACAATTATACCACGTATATATATTATGCATGAAGCTTAGATTACTCACGGTTTTAAAATAAATCATTTCGACTAATATTACGAAGAAAACATTTCTCTCACTGATATTGTGAAATAAATCTTGTATTGTAGCAAGCAGTTGGACGCCAAGCATTTTTGGTTAAATAGTTTAATATTACATCTAAATATTACAAAAACAAAACATTAAAGAATATTAACATTTAGAACCACTAAAAAGACATTTGTAGAAACATAGTAAAAACATTTGTAGTCGCTGTCCATATATTGATTTATTACATTATTCCCCATCCCCTATAATATACTATAATATTATAGAATAATGCAAAAGTATCTTTTTCTTTGCAATAAATTGTTTCATTCTTTATTTATATTACAAATTACATTAACATGCTGCTACTTTGTCAATTGAATTTTAAAACATGTTTTTATTTGAAAAGTATTAATTTACTTATAAATTACAAAAAAAAAAAAAAATTAAAGTTTATTTTTACTTTTTATTTCATAGATGATATTTATATAAAAATGAGGTCATAGATTAATTAGATAAAAACATGCCGCAAAATATTCTTTTAAACAAAATTGCGTAAATTAATTATTTTTTTTTAAATAAGAATAATCAGAAAAACATCTATATCTTTTGATAGTTATGTGACACAGAATTATATGATAAAACCAATAGATATATGTTCTTAAAATTCTGTATGAACACAAAAACATCTTTGTAGAAGAAATGCTATAAGCAGAATAAAAGAAGTACCCCATAATACTGCCTCAAATATTTCAAATTTTTAGCTCTGCCATAAAGAAAAATTAGAAATAAACCAGAGTGTTCAAGGAATCTTTGTAGGCAGTTTTTTAGTAACTTTATTTTCAATAAATAAGGTCTAATACTTATTTATAGGGGGAAACATTTTTTATGTTTTGACTCTTCCCCCTTCTTGGAGAATTAAAATTTACTGCGGGGTTTCTCTTTACAATTTTTAGAAATATTTTATAAATATGACGTTTATCTCTCTCTTTATATACACTTCATCTTAAATATAAATAGTTAAAAAAAATGGTAAAATATTGATGAAATAAATTTCTCAAAAACTAATTCATTTTGAAATGGATAAAAAACAAATATTTGAATCATTTTATTTTGTTTGTTTTAGGTTAAAAATGGAAAACTCAATTTAGTTACTGCTCATGTGTAAAGTACTTTCAAAGATCTAACTGTTCTTTTATATTTTGGGCACTAAAAATTATTATTGAACATAGATATTCATCTGGTGTATTTTTTTGTATATAAAATAAATAACATAATTTATTTTTCGTGTAAACATTAGAAATAATAGAATTTAGTTTAAAAAAAGGCAAACTGATCATAAAAGTGTCACTTTTACATTCACGTTCATAAATTAAGGATAATGCCAGCTCTAGAAAATAAAAGTTCAGAATCAAACAAAGTGACTTATTCATGAAGCCTATTTATTAAACAAAAGATAAATAACAAAAAAGAGGTTTTATGCATGATACCATTCATAGAGAAAGGGCTGTCTTTAATTTCTAGAGCAATTATAAAAAAAAATAGTTCTTTCACAAAAACTGAATCTTACATGGTTGGTATGATAGTTAATTTATTGTACGTCTCCTATACGATAAATACAGTCCATAAAACGCCTAGGCAAGCTGAGTATCAAATCTTGGGGAAGATTACTCCACTCAGCAAGGAATGCTTTCCGAAGTTCCGGTACATAATGTACCAGGTGGTTGACGGGCTGCAAGTCGTCAGCCAATCATGTCTCACTCATGCAGTATAGGATTTAAGTTAGGTGAAAATGCTGAACATTACATACGGATTATATTCTTAGATTGAAAGCATTCGCTTACGATGTTTGATTGGTGATGGCAAACGTATCACCTATAAACACAAATTCTGAAGTCTTATGGCACTCCTAAGCAAACGTACATAGTTTCAGAAGGATGTCTCGATAAATGTGGCCTGTCATGGTTCCAAATTGGACATTCAGATATGCTCTGGAGGCAAATATAACTCCCCCAAGCGAGAAATAATTCATCACCGTAACTGTACCTTTTAACGATGTTGTCTTGGTGGTAACGGGCACTTGCCTTTCGCTGTATGAACGTCTGACGTGAATCAGATTGCAAGCTAAATTTGAATTCGTTGGAAGACATCACACAAGCCGACTGTGACTATGTCCACGCATTGCATGTTCTCTACTTCTAGTAAACCACTGGCGACAGTGAGCTGGCGTGAGTGAAACGCATCTGATAGGCCTTAGAGCGTACAGAAAAAAATTTTTCAAACGTATGTACTCGGTTTTACTAGAAACTGTCGTACCCGTGGCAGCAGATAGCTGACGAAATAGGTCGGATGCTATGCTTCATCAACTTATTTTGGCAGTTACTGCAAACTACCATATCTTTATTTGGTATTGTAACTCTTGAGTGACCTGAAGTGTATCATCTACTGACATTTTCACCATTTTGAAATAGTTGTCACAGCCCAGAGATGACAGTGGGCAATTACATGTCCCTCAGATACTCCCTTTTGAATACACTCACATTCAAGGCCTCCGATAACTCTATCATGTGCAAAAATCCTCCACATACGCCCTCCATGCTAAAATTATTCATTTATGGCATTTAAAGGCCTACAAAATATTTGCGAAGTTTTATTTCTTTCTTTTACAGTTCTCTTACACTCTTATCACTGTGATATATTATCGGAGTCATCTGGTGGCTTCTTGTGATTTGCATCTTTTTCTTGAAGATGTGTGTGATATTTCTACTGGGAAAATTGGCACCCCGGAGTTCTATTTTCCATATCATTCTGATTTATCTTTAATTTATGGATATGAGTGTATTACATGTTATGAAGCTCATGACTGAATCATTTCACATGCTCTAAAAATAAAATAAAGGACGTTTACTATTACATAAAAAGCTATATTTTTTTATATAGTTTGAACAATTTCATAATTTATATGTCAGAAAACATGCCTCTTACTAAATTTTTTCATTCCTTTGCAGTGTAAGTTCTGCATAGTTTTTGATAAAATAATACGTGAAATTCCTTCTTAATTACTCTGCAGTTACATAATATATTGATTTATAAGTTTATTTTTTTGATTTCTTTAAAAAGGAAAAATTGGCTCTTGTACTGTGGATAAATATTATGCAGGGATTTAAAACTTTTGGTTTTAGGTCCAAACTCTCAAATAAAACCTTCATTTAAGACCCGGTAATTTTCCTATCCACTTGTGCATATTTAAAAAAAAATATGCTTCAAAAAATAAAATATACGTACTTTAGAGAAAATAAATGGGGAATTCAAATCCCTTTGTCGATAACTTCTGTTATAAGTGAAAATGATGCTGATCAGTTTTCCAGCTATTGGTGTAGGATTTAGAGCTGTATGCCGAGTTGAGAATAAATTTATATTTAAATGAGTTGCTCTGCGCTTTAAAAGAATTGCATGATTTATCATCTGAGGGACAATAAAAACTTTGGAAAAAAAAGGTAAGAAATCATTGATGTTTCAGGTATATGCATATACTTTATTGAAGAATATTTGGAAAATTATAACTTATTTTAGAGTGATCAATGAAATACTTTTATCTAATCGATTGATATATTTGCTTTAAAGATTCAGATTAAATGTAATGGTGGAATAAAACTAATTCTAATAAAATCAGATTTTTGTGTTTCCTAATGTAAAAGCTGTGTTATGTTTTTCAACATACATCAGATAATACATGTACTTCAAAATAAATGGATACAAGAAAAAAATAATAAAAATTATAAAAACAATAAACAGAAAAAGATAAATTAATTGATAAAATGTTTTGCAAAATACATAAGTCAACAATTTTACGCTATCAAGCATAGAATAACTCAGATGTATCAGAAAGAAAAATGAAATGTTCATATAGATAAAAATTTAAATGTAAGAAGGATATGTTTTCGTTTCCAATTTTTCGCGCATTATACTTCCAATTCTTTATAAATGGATTCAATTCATTAAGTTATTTCTGTTTTAATAAATCTTTAAGGAGAATTTACAGAAAATATTATAAACTTGCTGCTTGAAAATAACAAACGAATATATAATAGATGACATTAAATTTTTATTGATTTAAGGTTCAAAAGTAATAAAATAAAAATAACAAAATAGTCCATTTTAATGAATAATGACTGTAAAATTATAACTTTTAGTTTTGATTGAATATTTTAAATGAAAAAAATATTTTCTTAAGATTCTACAAATTAAATGAAGACATAATGACAGAAATACAGTTTTTTCACTTTTCAGTTATCAAGTGTTTATATTTTAATATTTTTTACCTAAATATGTAACTGTTTTCTTTCAATTAGATATGTAACGATTAAATCAATAGAAATGAATTTTCCCCATAAAATGTTTTTATTTATAATTTATAATTTTTAACATCTGAGTACTCTTTTACAGTATATTCAAAATCGTGACTCACGAAAAAAAATCTTGAAGGTTTTCCTTTTAATTCTGCTACTCCTTTATTTTAAAATATTTAAACATGAACTATCTAATCGAGCTATCTTATATGGTATCTAAAAATCCAAGAATAAACTTGTAGATAAGTAATTTTTTACTTTATTCTTGCTTTACAGCTTAAAAAACAAAGATTTATTTTTCACTTTTGATGTATTGCCAAGAAACACGCGTTGGATCCAAAATCACCCCGTAAATCTTTGAAAAAAGCCTAAGAATTTATAAAAATTCTGAAATAACTCCTAAAAAATGGAGGGGAGAGTTTATAATTTTTAAGGAAAAAAAATCATGACATTGAAGCCCAAAGACTTAAAATATGGTTTTCTTGAAAAGGAATGATCTTTCAAGACGATCCATGGGTTTCAGCTCCGATTTTCTCAGACGTTATTATGTAGACGAATGAGAATTGTGATGAAAATTAAGTGCATCAGGGATTCAAAATAATTTGGTTGCACAGTACACAAATAAGGAAAGTTTGGGCTAAACTTTTCATCTTTTTGTCTATTGATTACGGCTGAAAAATACAAATAAGTTTTCAATAACATATGAGACCTTTAAATTGCTTCTTAAGTATGCATTCGATATTTAATTCAGATTTAATCAACTGTCCTGGTGCAGTAAAATTGACGTCCGCTCATATTAAATGAACCAGATTCTAAAAACCATCGCATAAGAGTGAATTAAAAACAAAAGATTAAAGTCCTGTATAAAATGTGACATAGCTTGACGCACGATTCAGCTTTACGAGGTTCATTGCCTATAACTTTCCGCCAACTTAGGCGCAACTCTAATATTGGCGTTATCTTCGATGTTTAATACATTAACTCAAAAGGTGGCGTTGCGTCGCCAAGAGACAATTACGTACCTGTAGAGGGACACTAACTTTTGAAAAGAATGTTAGTAGGTCCACTAAATTGGTGATTGTATTTGATATTGATTCAGTAATAATGAAACAATTCTAATTTTAGGACTAAATTAGAATGTAATGAATGTGAATTTGATTCCGAGAATCGTTGTATAATTGTGCTAGTCTATACCTAGGTAATTACACTAACATGAAAAAAAAAATTTGACAAACATATACGTAAACTTAAGAGAAGACTATTAGAGTAAATCAGCAGACTGTTTATCGTATTTATTTCTACAATACGTGCCAATTTCATATTAAAAAAAAGGGCTAAATTTATGTGACGTCATAGTCTCATGATAACTACGATGACGTGTTTCCGGCAATAAGTTCCTGTGTTTTGCTGTTGCCAATTTTTCTTTCTTGCTGAAAGTTTCTTTTGAATTTGGCTACAATAATAATGCATAGAGCTGAAGAAAATGAACTTGATTTAAATTACATGTATAGTATAAAAATCTATTTTTTTATTAAGAAAAACCTTTTGGAGAATCTTAATACATGGATGTTTTTATGTAGTTATTCAACTCGAAATTTTATGAATTTACAAGTAGAACAAGTACAAGTCAATGTCAGTTTTAAATTCAATGAAGTGATTGCATTCATAATGTTAACGTCAGGAATGTATCCCATTATATTTAACTGTGATTAATTTTACTTTTCATAAATAATATATTTAAAATATTTTACTTGCATATATATATTTATTATTTCATAATTAACTCATTGAAATACTATATGAAAATACTGGATGCGAATTAAATATAAGGAAAATGCAAATTAAAAGGCATAATAAGAGAATAATATATTTTACAATGTTGGACTTCAGAAAAACAAGCCAAAACACAAAAAATGTTATACTTTGTTGCCTTTTCTTATCCCTATGAGGATAGTATTTTTTAGAAGTTTTGATTAAATCACAGTATAGTAAAAAAAACCCTTTAAACTATATTTTGAAGTAAGTTCTAAAAGAAAGTATAAAGATAAGATTCACATCTGCAGAAAGTAGATTTATTCCAAACCATAACATACCATATAAAGCAGGATGAGCTTAGAAAATATTGTGTGAAACATTTTTTTTCCCTTTTTCTGTGCAATGTGATCTTTCAAAAAATAAAAGAAAGTAATCTAACTTTTATTTTATTTTTGTCAGGTGTGACATATATTTCCTCCTACACATTTTGATAGAAACTCAACAGTTTGGGATGAAATGTAAAGAACGTATTTCATAAAAGGACAAGTATATATTTATAGGTATAGATAGATAGATATTTCTTAGAACAGGATCGGCTAGAAATGGCAAGCTTTCCACATGTGGCACGCGGTAAATTCTCAGTGACACTTAACACTACTCTATGCATTTGTCAATATTTGAGTGGATGAAAATTGATAAATTTAGATTGTATCTTAATTGACGAACATTTACGGAAATTACGAAAAAAACCTGAAAAATAGCTCTAAAAGATTATATATATATAATATATATATATATATATATATGTAATAATTCCCAGTAATATAATCCTTTAAAATAACTTTTAGCTACCAATGGTCCATCCCTTCAGGACCAACGTTTTAGTAATAAGTTAGCCCCGCCTAACGAGAGTATTTTAAACTACACCTATCCACCCACTCAGATCATGTGATTTGAGAAGCCTATAAATACCGAGATTCCTGGTGACCAACTCCCTCTTTCGCTTCTGTATTTGTCTGCTTCAACATGTAGTCGCTGCAGCTTGTTTTGTGCTTTTGTGTTTGTGTTTGTGTTTTGTGTGTTTATTTGTGAATCCGTCTATCTGTGTGTCTTCATGTTCAGTGTACAATAAACAAGATTAAACCTCAGGACTGCCTCATCAATCTCATTTAAAGAAATCCATTCCATCGGCCACGTCTATTTCATATATATTATACTCCTCTATTTTGTAAATTATTGAATGTCATTGCTGGAGAGATTTAATTGTTTGAAAAGAGAAAATTGCATGTTCTCTGCTTTTCGCTTTTGGTTCTACATACCAAAGTAAAAAATTCTTTCCTCATATGAAAAATTTTTTCACAGTCCGCAAAGAAATTGTTTAACAACTGAATGCTAAGAATCGTGTCAAACTGAAAGTCACACATTATACTCCTTTGCGATATGAAAGAACAACGGTGCAAGCACTAGATTCGCATTGACATTTTTATTTATCTTTTTTTAAAACTATAATGAAGGAAATTCTTATATTTTGTGTTTGTCTACTTCTTGTTTTAATAAAATATCTTTAAAATTACTCTAATATATGAGTAATTTTATTATTATTTTTTATTTGTTGAAAAAATAGTTTTTTTTTTTTTTGCTGTTTATTTTATGTTAAGAAATATCTTTAAATGATGCAAAATTAATACATACAAAAACTATAAATATTTACATTATAACCTCTATAGTGGAAGCCAAAATTGTTGAAAATTTTTTAAATTGTTATGTTTTTTCAAGTTTAAATACGAATAGAAAATGTTACGTTGCACAAAATGCAAAGTCTTTTATATCATTTTAAAGAAAAATTCAATATTAAATTTCAAATACAAGAAAATTTTTTAAATGCAATGCTAAAAAGTTATGATACAATAAGTACCGATATACATTAAATACTGTGATAGTAATGAGTTATTAGTGCTTAGTGGGGTTGCCTTTATTTTTATTACAGCTTCACATTGATATTTCATTGTGCTGAAAATAGTTTTAAGCTCTTTCTTTGCTATTACATGATGTCAAGAAGCAATTATATCCTCAATTAGTTCCTTTTTATTTCATTATTACATCATTCGGGCAAGAGTTTTCAAACCTTGCCCCAAGTTTTCGATAGCATTGAGCTCAGGACTATTTCCTAGCTAGGACAACAATGATATTTAGTCAAGAAGCAATGACATCAAATAAAAGAGTAGATTGGACACCTAGAAAGAATTGTTTTACGAGAAAGTGGTCTTTTGAAAAGCACATTGATTATTTATAAAATACATTGACACCATTCTAGAACCCAAAATTCTACCTTCCATAGGGATCTATTAATCAGCAATGCTTATTTTTCAGTAAGATTCTGCTCCTGCCACACAGTCACGTAATCGAAAGAC